>ONZH01011033.1:0-98947 GCA_900303285.1 Rhinella marina | reverse complement strand
TCAGCACCAGGAGCTTATAGGCACTCAAACAGGTCACACCTCAACAATGTGTTGTCCTTCTCATCATCTAGTATCCTCTGCAACTTCTTCTTGCCTATCCCTTGATATCCTTCCGTCCTCCCCATGGCAACGTGATCATTAACTAGTAACATAGTTAATAAGGCCGAAAAAGCCCTCTGTCCATCCAGTTCGGCCTGTTATCCTGCAAGTTGATCCAGAGGAAGGCAAAAAAAACCCTGTGAGGTAGAAGCCAGTTTTCCCCACTTTAGGGAAAAAAAATTCCTTCCCGACTCCAATCAGGCACTTAATTAAAATACAAATACACAGGGATAAACACTATACAGTGCGTTCATATATAATACATTCTTTTGTCCCAAGGCCACCTATAGGCACAGGCCTACATTGCCTATAAGTGCCACTAGGTGACCACTTTTGGTATAATTAAGGAGGTGTCCCATAAAATGATACATTCGTTCTACATGTTTTCCTCTTCTATTTCCGGCAGGAACCTAAAATAGACAGTTTTTCCACTAAAGGGTTTAAACCCGACAAGATAAAGGGAGACATAGAATTCAGAAATGTGAAGTTCAACTATCCATCCAGGCCTGACGTCCAGGTTAGTAACTAGTCTTACCATCATCATTTTTATGATGTTTTTAACTGCAGTACACTCTGATGGTGCTGTTAACATGGGCACTTTTGCTGTCGTTATGTTTTTTTTTTAATTTGAGGACTGTATAGCGGCATTATTTATTTTTACAGTATGGCATTATTATTATTATTAGGGTCCATTCAGACGACCGTATGAATGGTTCCGCATCCGTTCCGCAATTTTGCAGAACGGGTGCGGACCCATTCATTTGCAATGGATCCGCACTTCTGTTCTGCGGCCCCGCAAAAAAATAGAACATATCCTATTGTCCGCAGCCACGGACAAGAAAAGGCATTTCTATAGTGCCGGCACATGGCTGGTGTTCGTGTTTTGCGGACGTCTGAATGGACCCCTAATGTGTATCCTAGGGCAGCATTGGTTTTGTGCCCAGTATGACAGTATCATCTATGTGACATGTCTGATGAGCATTATTACATTTATCATTGAAGGTTTTGAAAGGATTGAACCTTACGATTCCCAGTGGTCAGACGGTGGCACTTGTAGGAAGCAGCGGTTGTGGTAAAAGCACAACGGTCCAGCTCATTCAAAGATTTTATGACCCAGAAGAAGGCACGGTAAGATTCTTCTTAAGGCTTCTTGTCTTCCGATGTATCAGTGGAAAGTGGACCCTCATAGTAGGGAGCAAAAACTGACTTTTTCCCCCTCTTTGTCATGGAGAGATTTTCACTGTCTTCTCCTTATAGATCACTATTGATGGACAAGATATTCGTAATCTGAACATCAGATATTTAAGAGAGATGATTGGGGTGGTGAGCCAAGAACCCGTCCTGTTTGGTACCACCATAGCTGAGAATATCCGCTATGGCCGGGAGGATGTAACCATGGAGGAAATTGTACAAGCCACTAAGGAAGCCAATGCCTACAACTTCATCATGAAGCTTCCAGATGTAAGGTCCAATTGATGTTTTTCTATGTATAGTGTTTTTGTGCAGTCAGTCAATCAGTCTTTTCGGCATGATGATCAGCCTTCCATCATGATACCAGTAGTTGAGACTTTGCTAATGAAGACAACAGCTATATGTCCTGTTACCGCACATGGACATTATAGAGAAGAGGTCAGCATCCTTCGACACTCCAGCTGTTGTGAAACTACAATTCCCAGCATGCTCCATTCATTTCTATGAGAGTTCTTAGAAGAACAGAGCCAGTATACATGCTGGGAGTTGTAGTTTTACAGCAGCCTGGAGTGCCGGAGGTTGCCATTTGCATTGGACAGAGGGCCTACTGTGAATCTGTTGTCCAAGAACGTATTTGCCAAACATGCTATATTTGCCACAATGGAACAAGTTTTTTATGTATTTTCAGAAATTTGACACTCTTGTGGGAGAGAGAGGAGCTCAGCTCAGCGGAGGTCAGAAGCAGAGAATCGCCATTGCCAGAGCCCCTGGTTCGGAACCCCAAAATTCTTCTTCTAGATGAAGCCACATCTGCTCTGGACATGGAGAGTGAAGCTGTTGTTCAGGCAGCTCTGGATAAGGTATTTAATACATTACAGATTACTCCACCGTATAATGCCTTCATTGTGTCATGGAGCCATTGTGCCTAATATTTAAACACAGTTTTCCAAGCCATTTTATTCTCAGGGTTACCAACCATTCACTGCTCTTCGCTTTTAACTTCTTATTTAGGCTAGAGAAGGCCGGACCACCATCGTCATTGCTCACCGATTGTCAACCATCCGGAACGCAGACACAATTGCTGGATTTTATGAAGGTGTCATATCTGAGCAAGGATCCCACGCAGAACTCATGAAAAAAGAGGGAATTTACTATAAGCTGGTCACAATGCAGGTTAGTGATACATTAGGAACATCTAAATTGGTGCTTATTGCAGTACAGTATGGGGTGGGATGACGGGTTTCAGCATCTGACATTTAAAGGGCATCTGTCAGCAGATTTGTACCTATGACACTGTCTGACCTGTGACGTGCACTTGGGGCGGCTGAAGACATCTGTGTTGGTCCCATGTTCATATGTGCCCACATTGCAGAGAAAAATTAAGTTTTAATCAATGCAAATGAGCCTCTGGGAGCATCGGGGGTGTTACCATTACACCTAGAGGCTCCGCTCTCTCTGCAACTGCTGCACTTTCTCTCCATTTTGATTGACAGAGCCAGGTGTGAAGACATTTCACTGCCTGGCCCTGTCAATCAAAGTGGAGAGGGTGTGGCAGTTGCAGAGAGAGCAGAGCCTCGAGGTGTAATAGTAACGCCCCCGTTACCCCGTTACTCCTAGAGGCTCATTTGCATATATTAAAACATAATTTTTCTCAGTAATACGGACACATATGAACATGGGACCAACACAGATGTCTTCAGCTGCCAAGTGCACATGTAACAGGTCAGCCAGTGTCATAGGTACAAAACTGCTGACAGATGCCCTTTGACCTAAATAAAGGGGTTTGTCCTATATTTATGCCACCTTGCTCCAGACCTGCACCTGATGAGGTAACCATTGGTCACTGCATAGATAAATTAATGGTTGAGTGATTAGTTGGTTAGTCTTCACCAGTTCTGAGAACAGTGGTCCCCCCTTTCTATCCGTGGTGGTTGCCACGTACACATGTAGTCTGCTATATCTATATCTCATGTAGACATCAATGGAGAGTTACTTCACGTGCATGACCACCACTTGGTTGACTGAGACAAGACAATGGGCACCTCCATTCTGAGGTTGTTGGAAGTCCCAACAGCAAGACCCCCACCAGTCCAGTACCAATTTCACATCCCATAAATGTACTGTGGTAGGTGACAGATACTCGGCCTCCCGATCTCAATGTGGTAGGTTAACCACATGTACACTTGTATTCTTTGTCACCATTAGACAATCGAAACTAAGGAAGATGATGGAAGCCAAGTGGAGGACACCGCCAATGAAAAAAGCAATTATTATGCAAACCACACCGAAACCAAGATATCAGTGAAGAGGAAATCAAGTCGTCACAACAGTGTCAAGACACCTGAAGAAGAAGAGAAGAAAGAGAAGAGTGAAGAAGATCAAGAGTATCGAGTGCCATACTCACCGTTCATGTAAAAGAAACGATTCAGCAGTGTTCAGAGGGCCTCCATAAGTTCTTATAGCCCTTCTGTTTCTAAGATTGCAGGCCGTTGCCTAATGTACTTCTTCTGTACCCAATTGACCTTTAGAGGGGTGTATAGTGGTGCACAATGGGGCATTACTACTATAGAGGGGGCACAATGGGCATTATTACCATAAAGGTGGCATAATGGGCATTGCTTACTGGAAGGGGGCACAATGGGCACAATGCATTATTCATGAAGGGGCACAATGCGGCATTATTACTATGAAGGGGCACAATGGGCATTACTACTATGAAGGGGCACAATGAGCATTACTACGATGAAGGGGCACAAATGGGCATTATTACTATGAAGGGGGCACAATGGGCATTTATTACTATGAAGGGGCACAATTGGCATTATTACTATGAAGGGGCACAAATGGGCATTATTACTATGAAGGGGCACAATGGGCATTACTACGATGAAGGCGCACAATGGGCATTACTACTATGAAGGGTGGGCACAATGAACATTATTACTATCAAGGGGGCACAATGGGCATTATTACTATCAAGGGGCACAATGGGCATTATTACTATGAGGGGGCACAATGAGCATTATTACTATAAAGGCACAAAAGCCATTACTACTGTGAAGGGGGCACAGTTGGCAATACTACTATGAAGGGGGCACAATAGACATTATTACTACTACTGTGAAAGGGCACAGAGGACATTACTACTGCGAAGGGACACTGTTATAGGGGCACAATTTGGGCATAACTGCTGTGAGGGCATAACTAATGTTAGGGGGCACATATCTGGACAAAACTACTGTGAAGGTTGTACAATGAGGGCAATACTACTGTGAGGATGTACAATTTTTTAAGTATTGGGGGGAAGGGGAGGAGGGGTGCCAAACACCTTAGACATGCCACTGCTCCAGACTCTCCGTTGTGGTGCACACTTGGTAGGAGAGGCACTCTGTGTCAAATCATGAAGGAAAGTCCGGCGCTCACTTGATTGCAATATGCTGTATATTTATTGTCACATTTTATAGCTGAGAAGCCTTGTGTGATTTGTATTTATGATATGTGTTGGCACCGCTAATCGATCTGTTCCCTTCCCTATTTCAGGTCACAGATGTTCCGCCCGTCTCTTTTTTCAAAATCATGAGGTTGAACAAACCTGAATGGCCGTACTTCGTTGTTGGGGTCATTTGTTCCGCTATAAATGGAGCTACACAACCAGCCTTTGCCATTATATTCTCCAAGGTTATTTCGGTACGTATGTAACTATGGTTCAGGACGTAACGATCCTGCATCACTACAAATTACTTAGGTTTGCACCAAGTCTTTTAGTACAGGAAAGTTCCGATAATCTAGAGACCTTGGAAGTAAGGTACCTTATTTTTTGCTCTAAAAGACGCATCGGCATTTTAGAGGAGGACAATAAGAAAAAAAAATTTCATTAGACCTCAAACAGACCCCCAATGTTAATCAGACCTCAGCTAACAGCTCCAGTAAAAACCTGTAATGTTAATAGGACCCCAATAAGGCCTCAGATCAGACCCACAATCAGACCCCCAGTGTTAATAAGACCCTAACAAGACCTCAGATCAGACCCCAATGTGAATGACCCCCAATCAGACCTCAGATAAGAGCCCCATGCCTCTCATCAGCCCCCATATGCCTCTCATCAGCCCGCAGCAGTCTCATATGAGCCCCTATTGCCTCAGATCAGCCCCCAGCAGCCCCCATTGCCTCAGATCAGTCCCCAGCATCCCTCAGTGCTTCAGATCAGTCCCCAGCAACCCCATATTGCCTTAGGTCAGCCCCCATCAGCCCCATATTGCCACGTTTTATAAAATAAAAAAAAACACTTACCTCTCTTGCTACGAACACCGCCGCTCCTCACGACTGCGCTCCTCTTTCTCTTGCTGTCGGCTGTGCTGTAAACCGACGCGCACAGCGTGAGGTCACAGTGAGGCCCTCACGCTGTGCGCAGCCACTGCACAGCCGACAGCGAGGACCAGAAAGCGGTGAGTACAGAGCCATAATGGAAGCGCTCATTAGTATTCACCCCATAAGACGCAGTGGCATTTATGTTGTCTCCTTCTCCAACCTTCTTTAGCCTGGCCTCTGCCAAGAGGGCTTAAGCGGTCAGCTACATGGTGGACCTTACTCTCTCCTCTGCTTGACACACTCCGAACTGAACTCCCTCCCTTCACCCTCTGAACTGCTCTTCCTATGATGTCTCTTTTATTTTAGTAACAGCACCATCTAGTGGTGACTAGTATTAATAGGGATTTACAGCTTTACATATTACATTGCATTGATGACATTACTTTAGCACATTTATTAACCCTATACTGTGCGTTTGATGAGTCTTGCGAGCGTTAGGAGCAGAACACTGCAGACATTTATGAACCTTAAAGGGGTTGTGTCATCTCAGACTTTGATGGCATATCATTGAGATATGCCATTAAAGATTATAGTGAAAGGGACCGTAGAGTGATGTGTGTGCTTCCGACAGTGCCTGCCGGATTTCTATATCGCTAGTGTAAAGCAGGCCTAAATCTGTAATAATGTTTCTTCTTTCCTTGTAGGTCTTTGCCGGTGAGCAGAATGAGATAAGATCCAAAAGCGACATGTTTTGTTTGATATTTTTGGGACTGGGAGGCATCTCTTTTGTGACTTTTTTCCTCCAGGTAATTGTTCTTCATTTCACAGCTCATCTCTTATATCTGCACGACAAGTTGAATATCCTTCCAAATGCTTTGAATTTTTTTCATCTAATTTTTTTTTTCAAAATTCAGCTGGTCGCCCTTGTAAACAGACAGCAGTGTGTGTCCGTGCTGTTGTCAGACATGTAACCAAGCAGCAAAAAACTGTGCTCCCACAGTGCACAGCTCGCTAATAGTGGGAAATCAGTAGAATTCTGAATTTTGCTTTAGACAAGAATGGAGAAGAAGAGCTGAAAATCGCAACACATAGCATAAATCAGTCCAGAATTTAAAGGGGTTTTCCGGGTTTACAGTGGTGTTTAACAGATTTGCTGATGTAGTTGCTTTACTCATGTACATCTTTTCCATTTTTTTGTATTTGGACTCTCCTCTGGTTTGTTTCCATCCTGTATGTAGCACTTCCTGTTGCTGTATCCAACCAAACCCATGATGCACTTCTCCTTCCTCTGCCACACCTCCAGCACCTCCCCTAACAACGCCCAGCTAGTTTATAGCTCCTCCCACCCATCTAGTTACATATATACTCCCCTACCCATGGACATAACATCACAGGAAACATGAAAGAGCTGCATGGACATGGTCATGTGACCACATCCCAGAACGGGAGATAGATGCAATAATGGTAAAAGTAATACATGAGAAAATTACCGCCACCTTCATAAATATTTATTTTATAGGTTTTGATGCAAACCGGAAAACCCCTTTAACTTTGAAATGCTGCAATTTTCTCTCTTACATTAAATCTCCATACTGGGACCCTCATGTCATATGCTGGCTGTGCATCCACTGCAATAATACGTTTTCCCATAGCTTGTGGTCATATCCTGATATCATCTATCCCTCTTGTTACAGGGGTTCACGTTTGGAAAGGCAGGAGAGATTCTGACCACGAGACTCCGGCTGTTGACCTTCAAATCGATGTTAAGACAGGTATGCATACTGCATCTTGGACATTGTCTCATCTTGGACACTGGGGGCGTATCGCTAGGTCATGCTCCCAATGTCTGATAGAGGAGGGACCCGCGCCCATCCTTAGAAATGAGCCTGCAAAGTGACGGAGGACGCACCTTGCATGAGCGGCCGACCTCCATTCATTTCTATTGGAGTTTCGAAAATAGCGGCGCACTGGCTCGGCTATTACCGTAAACATAGAAGTGAATGGTGCGGAGGCCGCGCTTGTGCAGTGCGCTTCCCATTCATTTCAGTGGGACTTCCAAAAATAGCCGAGTGCGCTGCTCGGCTGTTTTCAGCGATCCCATAGAAATAAACGTAGGGCGGCCGCAGCCCGCATCTATCAGACATTGGGGGCATATCTTAGTGTCCAAGATGAGACAACTCTTTTTAAATCAAAAGGCGATCCTAAGACCCTCTAGAGCAGGGATGCTCAACCTGCGGCCCTTTAGCTGTTGCAAAAACTACAACTCCCAGCATGCATGGACAGCCTACAGCAGAGCATGGTGGGAGTTGTAGTTTTACAACAACTGGAGAGCCGCAGGTTGAGCATCCCTGCTCTAGAGCTTATGGGGATGTGTTGCGTAAAGTAGAATACCCCTTTAATAAGCAATTTATACCACTCAAAATGCTTATACACTGTTCACCGTTTTGTGTAGTTTATCAGAATGTGCATACTAATCAATAAGTGTTATCCAGATAAGATTCTAACCCTTCGGTTACCTTAGAGAGTCCAGGAATTCCTCATAGCAATTCCCATAGTGCAGAGACTCAGGGACAGTTTACGGTTTTCTGCCTCAGTCTTGGGCAAAGATTACAATATGCTGCCACCTGCTGGTAGGGAAGGGTACTGCTTAAAGTAACGTCTTCATCTTGTTTTATGGATGATACAGCCCTGTCATCTATAAATAGTAGCCTAAATATTCCTCAAGCACCTAGATAAGTGATTCCCAACCCCTGAATAAAAACGTCCACTTCCAGGGATTCCCTATTCCTAATCTCTCCTCAAAGAAACTTGGTCTAGAGCTGTATAATGCGTTCCCCAATCTACCGTACACTGTGCCTGGGATGTGCTGACTGATATTCCTGATTGTGCACTCGCTGTAGGATCTTTGTGATAAGAATTTTTCTCTTTTTGTCTTTGATATTTCAGGAGATTGCCTGGTATGACGACAAGAAGAATAGCACCGGAGCCTTAACGACACGACTGGCCAGCGATGCATCCCAAGTTCAGGGGGTAAGCGTTTATCCTTGACTTTTCCCCAAATCATACCTAAAACGGTGTTCTCTCTGACCTGTCTGGTTTAGGAAAAACTGGCATTCACCTTGTAATATCAATTCTGGAGCGTCTTCTCATATAGCTCTTTGCTGTGCTGTTCCCTTATTATTCCTGCTAGAAGTTTAAGAATGAATTGCTAGCAGTGAAGGTGCGGCTGGGTGTTACCAGTTTGGAGGAAAGGGGTTTCCCTGCACTGTCTGATTTTATCCAATCAGTGCTGCTAGCATCAGACTGTGCAGGGACACACTCCCAACTGGTAACACCTTCATTAGTGGCAAGTCAGTCATAAACTTCTAGTAGGAATGATAAAGGAATGGCACAACACAGAGACATAGGAATAGATGCTCCAGAATTGTTTTTACTATATGGGGGATGCAAGTAGTAAAACAGACATGTCAGGAGAGGGGACGGGTGATCTGTAAGAGGACGGCAGCACAGTGGAGCTTTGTTCACTCACAATCTGCTAGTGATCGTGGAGTGGGGCCCCATTCCAGGACTTGCTATGGGAGGCCGTTGGGTTATGGCCCAGGTGCCCTCACACTGACCATATAAAAGGGAGCAAGTTTTCTCTATGGTCCTGAAGGCTGCAGCTTTTAGTCCCTACTACAGGCCGCTGCCTCAAGTCTTCACTTACAGCCACGGCCAGTTCATGAGATGTTTGTCTGTATTGCAGGCCACCGGGTCCAGACTGGCCATTCTGACTCAGAACATTGCAAACCTGGGCACTGCCACCATCATATCCTTCATCTACGGATGGCAGCTAACCCTCCTTATCCTGGCAATAGTACCCGTCCTTGCAGTCTCAGCGCTGCTTCAGATGAAGGCCTTTACTGGACATGCCAAGAAGGACAAAAAGGAGCTCGAAGTCGCTGGAAAGGTGAGTCCCAGTATGTCTGCTGTGCCGTGTGCAGCCTGTATAGACTTCATATCACTTCCCTTTATGTCGCTGGAAAGGTGAGTCCCAGTATGTCTGCTGTGACGTGTGCAGCCTGTATAGACTTCATATCACTTCCCTTTATGTGGATATCTGCAAACTCCATTCTGCAGCACATCTGGCATGTGTGAGCATACTGTACTTTCAAAGGGGTATTCTGAGACTTTTCTACTGATGATCTATCCTTTGGATAGGTCATCAGTATCTGATCTGATCAACACCCGGGACCCTCGCCGATCAGCTGTTTGAAAAGGAATTGGCACACCACAGTCTTCTTGCAGCTCACCAAGCACAGCACCATCTAGTGTATAGTGGCTGTAATTGCTATCACAGCTCAGCACCATTTGCTAGAATGGAACTCAACTGCGTCTAGGCCGTGTGATCGATGAACATGACGTCACCAGCCTAGGAAAAGCTGCAAGAAGGCCGCTGCCTTCTCAAACAGCCTATCGGTCGGGGTCCTGGGTGTCACGCCCCCCACCGATCAGATACTGATGACCTATCCAGAAGATAACACACTAGGCAATGCATTCCCCCAAATTTGGGCTTTGATATTGCATCTCTGAGGAAGGCATTTTCCTGTCCACCACCTTGTCAAGCAGCAGTACGTGGACAGCAAATAGAGGACCTGTAATTAGGGATGAGCGAACCCAAGGAAGTTCGGGTTCGCCGGGTTCGGCCAAACTTCAGGTCAAAGTTCGGGTTCGGGACACAAACTTGACCCGAACTTTATCCCGAACTTCCCTTTATTATTTTCCGTTATAGCATGGAATGGAGCATGCTGGGAACTCGAACCTGAACTCTTGTGAAAAAGTCCGGGTTCGGGTACCCGAACTCGCAACGTTCGGTACGAACCCGAACTTTGCGGTTCGGGTTCGCTCAACCCTACCTGTAATCACTCCTGGCATGTCTTGTCTTGCATTCCCCATGTAATAACAGTTCTGGTGCATCTGCTTTTTTCATTCTATTTTGTGCCATTATTCCTGTTGGATCTTTGTCTGCAGTGAAGGTTCAGATGAGCGTTACCAATTAGGGTGTGTCCCTGCATAGTCTGACACTACCCTGTCATTACTGCCAGGAGAAGACTATGCAGGGACACACCCCCAACTGGTAGCACCTAGTTGGCTATTCATAAACTTCTAGTAGGAAAAATAGAGGAATGACACATCATAGACTAATAGGAAAGGATGCTCCAGAATTGTTATTACATGGGGAATAAAAGTAGTTACTAAAATAAACATGTCAGGAGAGGGGACGGGTCCTCTTTATGATGTCAGGGTGGAATAGCCAATTTTATGGTGGATCCTACTAAAACCTGCCTGGTGGTGTCCATTACCACCAAGCAGTCATAGCTGGTGACGTCACCTATCAGAGTCTGCCCGCCCACTTCATTGTAGAGGAGGAGTGACAGTGTACTGGAGGAGTAACTGAGGGCTGGAAGAGCGACTGTTGACCTCACCCTGTGGAGTGAAAGTTGGTCATAGCCTATTACAGGGGTAGGCAACCTCCGGCACTCCAGCTGTTGTGAAACTACAACTCCCAGCGTGCACACTTGCTCTGCTCTTCTAAGAACTCTCATAGAAAGGAATGGAGCATGCTGGGAATTGTAGTTTTACAACAGCTGGAATGCCGAAGCTTGCTGATCCCTGGCCTATTACATATAAAAGAATAAGGAGAATTATAATTTACTGAACCCCTTTGGTTGAGAATTCCATTTTCCTCTATTCTAGATCGCCACTGACGCTGTAGAAAACATCCGCACCGTGGTCTCCTTAACACGAGAGAGGAAGTTTGAGGACATGTATGATGAAAAGCTGGTGGGACCCTACATGTAAGAGAACACATAATATGTACACGTGTGTGTCCGGCAGAATACTGTGGAGGTTACCTGTAGAGATGCAGAAAAATCTTCATCTCAGATTAAATAATTCTCTAATAATCTATTGTGTCTGTGTAGGAATTCCATCAAGAAGGCGCACATCCATGGAGTGACTTTCGGATTATCTCAAGCTATCATGTACTTTGCTTATGCCGGGTGTTTCCGATTTGGGGCATGGCTGGTAGCAAATGGGCACATGACTATGGAGAATGTATTCCTGTAAGTCTATCTATTATCTATCTCATATCTATCTATCATCTATCTATCTATCTATCTATCTATCTATCTATCTATCTATCTATCTATCATCTATTTATCTATCTCATATCTATCTATCTATCTATCTCATATCTATCTATCTATCTATCTATCTATCTATCTATCTATCTCATATCGATCTATCTCATATCGATCTATCTATCTATCTATCTATCTATCTATCTATCTATCTATCTATCTATCTAGCTATCTATCTATCTATCTATCTATCTCATATCGATCTATCTCATATCTATCTATCTGTCTATCTATCTATCTATCTATCTATCATCTATTTATCTATCTCATATCTATCTATCTATCTATCTATCTATCTATCTATCTATCTATCTATCTATCTATCTATCTATCTCACCTATAAAAAATACATATTTCTATCTTTCCATTACAGGGTATTTTCAGCCATTGTATTTGGAGCCATGGCATTGGGTCAGACCAGTTCCTTTGCTCCAGACTATGCTAAAGCAAAGACGTCAGCCGCTCATATATTCAACCTGCTAGAGAGGCAGCCTCTTATAGATAGTTACAGTGATGCCGGCCACAAACCAGTAAGTAGACCTGTAGATCTGTGAGTAGACCTGTAGGGGGTTATTTACTAACAGAAATATGTCTATATTAGGCGTATTTCCATCGCAGATTGCGGCGCAAAGGTTCTTTGTGCTGCAATCGGCAACTTTTGACGCTCATGCCAGGTCTAAAAGAGTGGGCATGGCCCATCTCATTCATCATTTTCTACGCCTGTTTTAGGAAAATGGTCTAAATCTATGCAAGTAAGGAAGGATGCGTAGATTTAGAAGTGGCGGTGGATCTGCCGAAGTTATGTAGAAGCTGGTGCCTCTACATAACTTCAGCAGATCCACCACCAGGGCAGGGCCTTATTAAGGGCGCATGCACACGCCGGGTCCGCAATACACGGGCACCGTGGACCTATTCACTTCAATGGGTCCGCAATCATGGAGATGCGGAGTGGAGGCACGGATCGGAACACCACGGAAGCACTATGGTGTGCTTCTGTGGTGTTTCTGCATGCACTACTTTTTTGCGGTGCGGACCGTCTACTTTTTTGCGGTCCACAGCACGGGCACTGACAGCACACGTTCGTGTGCATGAGCCCTAAGACCAGTGTCTAAAACGCCGGTCTTAATAAATGGCTCCAGTAGATCTTTGAGTAGACCTGTACTGTAGATCTGTAAGCTGTAATTCTCTTCGCCTATCTTGAATACACATTTACAGTATGTCCACATAGTTATGTAGCTATATATAAAACAGATAGTAAAACCACCCTGATTCTTTAAAAAATTCAGGATTGAAAAAAACATGGTTGCTTTCTACCAAACGCAACAGCACTATGTGGTATTGCAACTCAGTCCCATTCATTTCAGAAGAGCTGAGCTTTAATATCAGATACGTGGGGCTCTGAAAGAAAGCGGCCATGTTCTTCTAGTCCTGCACCGCTCCTGCCTGCCCATGAATGCATTGACTGAAAAAAACTCTTACTTCCATTGCCTGCAGACAAAATGTGATGGGAACGTCAGATTCCGGGGAGTTCACTTCAACTATCCAACACGACCAGATGTGCAGGTGCTTCAAGGACTAGACATCAGCGTGGGGAAGGGAGAAACCCTGGCGCTAGTGGGCAGCAGTGGATGCGGGAAAAGTACCACGGTCCAACTTCTGGAGAGATTCTATGACCCACTGTATGGAGACGTGGTAGGTATAGCCTATAAAGTGACCACTGATAACTCTCAGTGTTAGGTCATGTAAAAGGACCCTTAGTGCCCACGAGTAACTCTTGTTGACCACTTAAAAGGACTCTTGATGCTCATTGGCAACATCTACTGTGATTGTATGGCGGCCAAGTGTTTAGTCTTTCCATCCCAGTCATTAATGTCTTTCTTGTAGACCGTGGACAGCTCTGACGTGAAGGCTATGAACATCCAGTGGCTCCGGGCACAGATGGGCATCGTGTCTCAGGAGCCTATGCTGTTTGACTGCAGTATCGCGGAGAATATCGCGTATGGAGATAACAGCCGGGTGGTGCCATTCGAAGAGATTGAAAGAGCAGCCAAGGCGGCCAATATCCAGACCTTCATTGAATCGCTCCCCGATGTAAGTTTTTAAAAAAAATTAGAGTCTCTGTCTCATTTACAGTATGTCATTCATAATGCCTACCTTTTGACTAGGGCTTCACATTAAAACTGGCAGTAGCACATTAAGAAATTTGCAGTCGACCTGCAGTGGTTGAACGAATTCTGAACATGCTGACCTATGGTTGCACTGCTAGCTTAAAGGGGTTATCCAGGAATTAATAAAATGTAAATACTTAAATATTACTTCATTATAAATATATTTCCAAATACCTCTCATTAGGTATAATGGCTCAATTTGTCTAGGGAACAATAATTAGGAGAAACAAAATGGCCGCCGCCCTATTAGTACACACAGAACCTGTTCTAATCACATAGGAGGACAAGTTACTTCACATCACTGAGGTAAAGAGCTGCCTCATCCTCCTCTCTGCTCTGGATTATGATCCTGAATACAGATGATAAGATCTTCAGCTGAATCTCTGTGGGGATGGAGTTCATGAGGAGATGTGGCTGATGAGCAGCACTTGTATGCAGTCTCCATTACCACAGTCTGTCCTGTCCGTCCTCTCTGTACTTCATGTCTCCTCATGGACTCCATTCCTACAGAGATTCAGCTGAAGATCTTATCATCTGTATTCAGGATCATAATCCATGACAAGCAGAGCAGAGAGGAGGATGGGGCAGCTCTTTACCTCAGTGTTGTGAAGTAACTTGTCCTCCTGTGTGATTAGGACAGGTTCTGTGTGTACTAATAGGACGGCGGCCATTTTGTTTCTCCTAATTATTGCTCCCTAGAAAAATTAGCCATTATAACTAATGAAAGGTATTTGGGAATATATTTATAATAAAGTAATATTTATGTATTTTCATTTTCTTAATTCCCGGAGAACCCCTTTAAGCAGATAGAATCTTATCATGTTATGTGCATCAGGAGATTTGGGGAGTTTAGTCAGAATTTTGGACATGTAGTTAAGAGGTGGATATTTGTACATGTGGATAGAGGGCATACGTGTCTAATCACCAGGGATCCAGCCACTGGGGCCCCACATTCCCTCACTGGAATGGAATGGTGATTACACATGCGCGCTGCCACCATTCAATCTATTGGTTATCTCCAGCAGGCCCGTGGAGTTGAATGGAGTGGTAGTGCACGTGCATGAAAACCGAACACAAGGCCTCCATTCTCAAGATCGCACCAGTGGTCAGACCTTAACGGTCAGACACTTTTCCCCTATTCTGCGCATAGGGGATACTTTTTTTTTAAATGGAACAGCTCCTTTAAGGCTACAGGAGATGTCCATGTAATATCTGATGCCTGTCCTAATATATTTAGACGTAGTCATTAGGTCTCCCCTATGTCATCTTCATTCCAAACTACATAAGCCCAATTTTGATATTCATTCTGGGTACTATGGTTTGCTGCTCCATTTTTGTGCTTTATTTTTTGCTTTATTCACCTCCGAGCTCACTCCAGCTCTGCTACATCTATATTATTAGCTACAGCAGCACACAATATTCCATAGAAATGATTGTACTGTAGGTAAGGAGCGCATTAACATTGTTTTTATTCTTCTTCTTAGGGCCCATTCACACGGCCGTATGAATGGGTCCACACCCGTTCCGCAATTTTGCAGAACGGGTGCGGACCCATTCATTTCAATGGGACCGCAAAAGATGCGGACAGCACACCGTGTGCTGTCCGCATCCGTAGTTCCGTTCCGAGGTCCAACAAAAAGTATAGAGCATGTCCTATTCTTGTCCACAATTGTGGACAAGAATAGGCATTTTCTATGAGATCGGCAGCCATGTGCGGTCCGCAGATTGCGGAATGCACAAGGGCCGGTATCCGTGTTTTGGGGATCCTCAATTTGCTGACCTCAAAACACATACGGCCGTCTGATTGAGCCCTTATCAGTATATTCAGTATTTCTAATGGAGAACAGGTAAATGATTTCATCAATAACATCCTATATCTCTCCTACAGAAATATAACACCCGTGTGGGAGATAAGGGGACGCAGCTCTCCGGTGGTCAGAAGCAGAGAATAGCCATAGCACGAGCTTTGGTCCGTCAACCAAAAATCCTACTGCTGGATGAGGCCACGTCTGCTCTGGATACAGAGAGTGAGAAGGTAAAACAGAAAAGCACAGCAGGTCATTGATATTCTGCTATTTAGGTATGGAGCTTAAAGGGGTATTCCCAGCTGAGACAATGGGGGCATATGCTAGGATATGCCTCCATTGTCTGATAGGTGCACGTCCCAGAGAATGGAGCGGGGATGGTGGTGGCTGGAGGAAGCCAGGTTACCCCGGGTCCAGCCACCACCAAACACTCTCCCCATAGTAGTGAATGGGAGCGCACCGTGCTTGCGCGGCCACCGCGCCCATTCATTTGTATGGGGCCAACGGAAATAGCCGCGCTATTTTCAGCAGCCCCATAGAAACGAATGGACGGCGCATGCGCAGTGCGCACTCCACAACTTTCAGGGCTCCGTTCTCGGTGTAGGTGCGGGTCCTAGAGGTGGGACCTGCACCTATCTGTCAATGGGGGCATATCCTAGAGATATGCCCCCATTGTCTGAGATGGGAATACCCATTTAAAGGGGTAATACCCATATCTCCAATCCCCCTCCGATCCAGCACAGATGCTGGAAAGGTAAATCAGTCCTCTGTAGCCAATCACAGGCACGTGCTATACCAGGCAGTAGCACAGCGTATGACTGCCGAAGCAACTGATTGGCTCCACAGGTCACATGGCGCCCACTTGTAAACAAAGACCGGAGGCCTCGCTGGCAGGGGAAATTGACAGATGAGTAGTGCGTTTTTTAATATTTTATAAAATTTGCTGTTTTTATTGTTATTTTGTGAAATGTTAGATAACTCCTTTAAAGGAAGGTGTTGTCAGTAAATAACCAGTTTGTTTTTTTTTAAACATTTTCTTGAAAAATTCTGGTAATTTTTTTGTTTTTTTATTTTCCATTTCACTGTATTAAAAAAAAAACTTGCAGTTTTCACTCTGGCCACTGAGCCTCATAATGGGCACATACCTCTTGTCCTGTAAAGATCACTGCTCAGCAGTCCTCTCGTTATCATGATTACAATGACAGTTAACACCTTTGTATATCCAAGGATCTACCATTCACAATATGTGACAATCGCACATCATCTCCTCCCCCTTCCTGCACAGTGACCTCTGCACAGGTCACAGAGCATGCCTAGATCTCACTGAGGTCCCCTCATGTCCTTTGTGTCTATGGCCCATGCTGTACAACGTTGCTGTAGGAAATTGAATATAAAAAATCTACATGAAAACATATTACAAAAAATAAAAAAAAAAAGGATGTGTGTCGCTAACTGGTTTTAAGTGGCATAAAAAAGATTCCCTCATTCCCTTTAAGGGTGGTTATCCTCGAAAAAGAAATGATCACACCATTTTTTTGAATTTACATGATGTATTTTATGTGTATTAGTAACTGTATATAATGTTCTCTCCCTCCCCCCTCAGGTTGTACAAGAAGCTCTGGACAAAGCGCGGGAAGGTCGCACATGCATCGTCATCGCTCACAGACTGTCCACCATTCAGAACGCAGATAAAATCGCCGTGATCCAGAATGGAAAAGTGATAGAACAGGGGACACATCAGCAGCTCCTGCAGATGAAGGGGGTGTATCATTCACTGGTCACGATACAGCTCGGACCCACATGAGAAGGAGATAAGACCGGACATTATGACCCCGATCAGGGTCAGGAAGACATTTACGCATTCAAATGGTGTTAATGTGAAACCAAAGACCATTAAAAGGGCCAGTACTATGGACTGAACCCCTGTGCCAGGCAGGCTGGACCATAGCAAGTGCAGATCTCTCTCTCTTTAACCCTACATAAAAATGACCAAGTATAAAATGACAAAAATTGATGTTATATAGTATATAAATTGGTCGCTACTTGAAGGCACTCTGACAACTGAGCCTCCTGTTCTGTAGAGATCACTTCACCGCAGTCATCTCATTATCATCACAGGCAGGATTACAATAAGGATTGATAACACAGGGTCCACAATTGACAATAAGTAATGATCACAGCTTACCTCCTCCCCCTCTCTGCACAATGACCTCTTTCCAAGCTAAATGTTTGCACTACCACTACTTCAAAGTGTTTGCAGTGTATGGTGGGAGGAATCAAAGGTGCTAGAAAAGGTGCTGGTATAGGGAACAGGATAATGAGAGAGAGCTGTACTCTATGATGGCAGAACTTTGCTTGTGTCACATGATGGTTGAAAATGCCAAATAATTTCCTTATTCTTAAGTTAAAGGGGTCCTCTGTGATTTCAATAAAGGGTGGGCAGTTTTTCCATAAATAGTGCCACTCTTCTCCATGGGCAAAGCTCAGCCCCATTCGGTCCAAACGCAGCCTATGGAGAAGTTTTTTTCTTTAAAAAACTGCCCACCTTTTAGTATACTGTCAGGGGTCCCCTTTAACTCTAATATTTTTATATTAATAATTTTTCCTGTCACCCACTTTTCAGTAATAAAACGACCTGCAATGACCAGCGGGGCATGTTAATACCATTACGATCGTGCCTGTAAGTCCCCAGTGTGTGCAGTGCAGTGTCCAGAAAAAGACTTCCTATGCAAATCAGATCCAAAGTGCCCAGAGGGCGGGCTTTCCTTTACAAAGTGCCCAAGCCCTCCTCTTTTGCCTGCTCCTCCTCTAACTTCCCAACCCTTCCTCCCTTCTCCCCTGACGTCACAGCCATTTGATAGCAAAGCCTACGCAGGCGCCCTCTGAGCCTCATCTGGTGTCTGCTTTCCTTTTTGTGGGCTATTGCCCGAAGGATATGTTCTGCGCAGGCACTGGGGCCCTACACTTGATGGATGATCAGCGCATCAGAAGGGCCAGGCACAAGATTTGTCAAGGGAGAGGGGAGGAAGGCTTGGGAAGTTAGAGGAAGAGCAGAAAACTGGGAAAAGAGGACAGGCACTTTGAAAAGGAAAGCCCGCCCACTGGGCACTTTGGATCCGATTTGCATAGGGAAAAAAGTTTTTTCTTGTGGGCATTCACTGCACACACTGGCGACTTACAGGTACGATCGGAATGGTTTTACCATGTTCTGCTGCCCATTGCAGGAAGTTTTATTAGTGAAACGTGGGTAAAAGATTTCCTTTAATATTTTGTATACTGTTAACGTATTATATATCTCTTATTTAATAACTAGTTTTGATCACTTGATAATTTGCAAGACAGAAAACTCAGAGGGTTGTTCTGTCGCTGCTGCTACCTCTCCATTTAGTTTTTTTTTACCACTCCAGCACTGGAATTAAGTTTTGTTGAGTAGAGTTTTTAAAAATAAATTTTTTTTCCTTATCATTTCAACTTGACTGTTTCTTTGGGTTTACTTTGCAATAAGGCATAGGGTATACGGACCAGGTATTGCTTGTAGTACAATGCCCTAATATCATGCATCTAGTTTGGAAGACTTAGATGATTTTCCCTTCCCTTAAAAGGGTTCTGCAGTTCTGTAAAACTGATGATCTATTCTCTGGATAGATCATCAGTATCTGATCGTTGGGGGTCCGACAACCGGGACCCCCGCCGATCAGCTGTTTGAGAAGTTTCAAACTAGTTTCACTGGCCTGGGCGGGGCTAAACTCTGTTCACGTGAATGGAGCTTAGCCCCGCCCAGGCCAGTGATACTAGTCGTGACATCACTGGGCCTGCGGTAAACACAGAGAAGGCCGCGGCGCTCCTGCAGTGCCACTGCCTTCTCAAACAGCTGATCGGCGGGGGCCCCGGGTGTCGGACCGCCGCCGATCAGATGCTGATGATCTATCCAGAGGATAGATTATCAGTTTTAAAGAACTACAGAACCCCTTTAAGGCCCCATTCACACGTCCACAAATGGTGTCCGCATCCGTTCCGCAATTTTGGGGCCGCAAAAGATGCGGACGACACACAGTGTGCCGTCCGCATCCGCACTTCCGTTCTGCGGCTCCCGGAAAAAATAGAACATGTCCTATTCTTGTCCGAATACACGGACGTGTGAACGGAGCCTAAAGTGGATGTACCATCACGGCATCTCTTGTCCATGTGGCCTATTAGGGTATATTGGGGCGTATGGATGCCATAGATGGGAACCTTGATGGAGGCCTCTTTCACACGAACTATACGGATTGTGTCAGAATGCGTTCAGTGAAACTCGCACCATTTCGCAAGTTCCGTCAGTTTTGTTTGCATTTTGTTCAGTGTTTTAGTTTTTTCCACGTGGGTGCAATCAGCTTTGATTTGTTTTTCACAAGCGTGAAAAAAACTGAACAACATCTCTTAGCAAACATCAGTGAAAAACACATTTCATCCGGATTATATCGGGATGCAACGTGTTTTTCACTGAAGCCCCATTCACTTCTATGGTGCTTAGGGCTGCGTGAAAAATGCAGAATATAGAACATGCTGCGATTCTCATGCAACGCAGAACTGATGTGTGAAAAACAACGCTCATGTGCACAGACCCACTGAAATGAATGGGTCAGGATTCAGTGCGGGTGCTATGCGCACATGTCATGCATTGCATCCGCACGGAAAACTCACTTGTATAAAAGAGGCAAACACTTGTTTCTCAGTTGATCGGATCCTTTATGTGAGCTGGTTGCTAGCACCTCTCCCCATCTATGTATGTGATATGTTTATGTCTATATATATGTGGTATAGGGTATGTGCTGCTGAGATCATGTAAAGTGTATGCGGGATAAATGATCACAGTAACGATTGTTCATTCCTCTTGCAATTCTTAGGCTTTTTTTAAAAGATAAAATAAGTTGATCAGCTTCTCTTTATGGCCCTGCATTAGGCCATGTAAAAGGACACTAAAGGTGGAGATCTGTGTGCAGAAATTCTGCAAGAAATTTGCCCCAAAACCACACAAAAAACACATATATCATGGTTTGGTGCATTTGTGCAGTTTTTATGCAGCATTTGGTCCAGATTTCCAGATCGTGTGTTTATGTTAACAACCTTATCGAAGTCTATGGAGAAAACCACTCTACAGAAGATGCGGAGTCGCATGACCATGTATTACACTGCGTTTTTTTCCGCAGGAAATCCACATGGAAAAACTGCTTGTAATCCGCACCATGTGCAGGCACCCTATGGGTGTGTTCACACTGAGGGTTTTTTATGTGGATTTTGGGGCAGACTTGGAGCGCTAAAAAAACGCACCGAAAACACTTGCAATTCATCTTCCTCGACTTAAAGGGGTTATCCGAGACTAACAAATGCTCCCCCATATGCCAGGCTCCCCACACTGAATCTACTTACCTGGCTCCCCGGTCCCCGCACCGCTGCAGCTGCTTCTCCCTGTGCGCCAACATATTCTGCAGCGCTTTACAATTCAGGGATTCATGTACAAACAGGGTCATAAATAACATAGCAACAACTAAAACAAGAGGAATGAGGGCCCTGCTCGCAAGAGCTTACAATCTATGAGCAAATGGGTGTGAGACAGAAGGTAACAAGTGCATGTTTTGTACAATGGTCCGGCTATCTTAACACAATAGGGGAGTAGATATAAGGCTGCCTGAGCCGTCACCAGCCGGTATCTGTAGTTGTTCTGAGTGGACGGGGTGTGGATATTTAATGATGAATCAGGTTGAGAAGAATGATGCTGAGGGAGGGGGGTGAATTCTGTGCTGAAAATGCATTGAGAGTTCCCACTGGAATGGACAGGATGAAAAACCACGTCAAAAACAAGTGAAAAAAATATAATGGAATAAAAGTCCCATCCTAAAAAACAATGAGGTACCGGATTCATCATCAGATTTTTTTCAGCGTGGAAAATACCATGTGACCATATCCGACCACACAAAGTTTTTGGGACGAGGTTTACAGGCATATCTGCCTGCAAGATTGTCAACCAAAGCCCTAAGTGGATCTGCCAGGAAGGAGAAGTATAAGGCCCTATTCACAGGACCGTATGTTCATTTCCGTATCTTATCCGCATTTTTGCGGATAAGATGCGGAACCATACGGACCCATTCATTTTTCCATTGGAGAAAAAAAAATGCGGAATGCACACCGTGTGCATTCCGCATCCATATATTACGGAAGTTCTCCCGCAAAAAAAAGGAAGCATGTCCTATACTTGGCCGCAAAACACTTCCGTAGCCCCATTAAAGTCAATGGGTCCGCAAAAATGCAGAACACTACGGAAGACATTCCGTATGTCTTCCATTCCGTTTTTATACGGATCACGGAATACATACGGCCGTGTGAATGGGGCCTAAATCCTTTCTTTGTATTTCCGATTTCTTTCGAATCCACTTTTGGAAGAAAATCCTACAGGCCGATCTGCCTCAAAATCTTGTCCAAAAAAAGATGGGGGTTGTTTACTATCCAGAAATACGCCTATATCAGGTGCACTTCTGACCTGTTTTAGGCTTAGAAGATAGTTTAAATGTAAGACAGCTTAGAAGCTGTCTTACATTTAGACACGCTGGATGCGCCGAAGTTACGTAGAGGTCACCGCCAGCTACAGAGGTTGTTAAGACTGGCGCCTAAAACTGTAGTGGCCGCTGCAGGGAAAATGATCAGTCAACAACTTCCCCTGTCAAAATTAGCTGTTAGACGTGGGACCTATGAGATGATCTCTGATCCTGTCACATTAAAGGGGTTGTCCGAGTTATTTTTTTGTCCTTTGTATGTTTCTAACTAGTCAAATACAGCAGCTTTTGCATGCGCTTTCTGCTTCTGAAGCTGCTGGTTTATCAGAGTTCACTCAGGGTCACATGACCTATGATGTCAGCTTGCCTCCCTGCTAATCTTACATATTAGTGCACAGAGCATACCTCCCAACTATGTAAAGAGACAAAGAGGGACATATTGTGTGGCGCGCATAGCGCGTCACGTCAAATTTTTTCAGCACTAGGCCACACCCCTAACTCCACCCACTATAAGCTAATCACCCAGTCCCCTTACTGTACGGGGATAATAAACACAGTGATGTCACCGTACAGGGATAATAAACACAGCGATGTCACCGTACAGGAATAATAAACACAGCGATGTCACAGTACAGGGATAATAAACACAGCGATGTCACCGTACAGGGATAATAAACACAGTGATGTCACAGTACAGGGATAATAAACACAGTGATGTCACCGTACAGAGATAATAAACACAGTGATGTCAGAGTACAGGGATAATACACACAGCGATGTCACTGTACAGGGATAATAAACACAGTGATGTCACAGTACAGGGATAATAAACACAGTGATGTCACAGTACAGGGATAATAAACACAGTGATGTCACCGTACAGGGACAATAAACACAGCGATGTCACAGTACAGAGATAACAAACACAGTGATGTCACTGTACAGGGATAACAAACACAGCGATGTCACCGTACAGGGATAATAAACACAGCGATGTCACTGTACAGGGATAATAAACACAGTGATGTCACAGTACAGGATAATAAACACAGTGCAGTCCCCTCACAGAAAGTAAAAAAAAAACAAAACCTTATACTTACCTTTTTCCTAGCAGCAGAATCACCAGCAGGAGTTCTTCTTCTCTTGTCTAGAGGGGCGGAGCCAATGCTGACTGACGGCCCCGCCCAGACATGAGGCAGAAGGTACGGAGAGAGCTGCAGGGGGGGAAGGGTGGCAAGGGAGGGAGGATGAAAGAAGGATGAAAGAAGCAGGCAGCCGATTCCAGCTGTCTGCTTCTTCTTGCAACAGGCAACTGTCTCTGCGTCCTATGGACGGCGAGACAGCTGCCAGAGACCGGGATATAGCTCCCCCGTACGGGACAGCGGGACAGCTTTTAAAGGGGTTTTCCGAGTTATATACTGCAGTGATTTTCAACCTTTTTTGAGCCGCGGCACACTTTTTACACTTAAAAAATCCTGGGGCACACCACCAACCAAAATGGCACAAAATGACACTAAAACAGTACATATTATACATATAGTTAATAATATAGATTCTAAATGTATTTATACTCACTCAGTGTGAAACCTGGGCCTGTTTCGATGAACACAAAAGGGATATCCTGGCAGGAATGGTGGAAAGACACACACGAAGCTCTTCCTCAACAGTTCTCAGTCTCTCCCTGTTTTTAGTTTTTATCGCAGTCAAGCTTGAGAAGCCCAGCTCACATAGATATGTGGTTGAAAATGGGAGCACCTCAGATCAGCTTAATGTGCCCCCATCAGACCTCAGATCAGCGTATTGTGCCCCATCAGACCTTAGATCAGCGTATTGTGCCCCATCAGACCTCAGATCAGCGTATTGTGCCCCCCATCAGACCTCAGATCAGCGTATTGTGCCCCATCAAACCTCAGATCTGCATATTGTGCCCCCATCAGACCTCAGATCAGCGTATTGTGCCCCCATCAGACCTCAGATCAGCCCACCCAGCCACATAAGATAAAAATAAAAAACCTTTCTTACCTGTTCTGCGCTGCGGCTGCCCTCCGGTCCGCGCTCCGCTCTCTTCCCTGGCCCGCGCACACTATGACCTGACGCTGCGTGCAGCGTCAGGTCATAGTGCGCGCCGCCAGGGAAGAGAGCAGAGCGCGGACCGGAGGGCAGCCGCAGCGCAGAACAGGTAAGTAAGATTTTTTATTTTTATCTTATGTGGCTGGGTGGGCTGATCTGAAGTCTGATGGGGGTCTCTAAATACAAGGGGAACTTTCCCCGCGGCACACCCGACCATGTGTCGCGGCACACTGGTTGAAAATCACTGATATACTGTATATTGATGACCTATCCTCAGGATAGGTCATCAATATCAGATCGGCGGTCCGGCACCCCCGCCGATCAGCTGTTTGAAGAGAAGGCGCGCCCCGTATCAGCGCTGCCTCCTCTTCACTGTTTACATGCTGGCCGTAACGGGGTAGTGGTGAGTAGGTGTAATTACACCTAACCACCCCATTCATTTCTATGGGAATAATCGCTTCCATAGACTTGTCTTCCCATAGAAATGATTGGGTGGTTAGGTGTAATTACACCTACTCACCACTACCCCGTTATGGCCAGCATGTAAACAGTGAAGAGGAGGCAGTGCTGGTACGGCACGCGCCTCCTCTTCAAACAGCTGATCTGCGGGGGTGCTGGGTGTCGGACCCCCGCCGATCTGATATTGATGACCTATCCTGAGGATAAGGTCATCAATATATATAACTCGGAAAACCACTTTAAAAGACTGTTGCTATGGCTAATCTAAGAAGACAGGAAGACAGAGGGACGGTCCTTCATACTGCATGCCTGCATTAGGCTTCAGAGTGAGGAGGCGTGTCTGTCCAATCTGTAATCCAATCTGATTGGCTGGCAAGAAGCTGCTGGCTACAGCAAGTGTGTATGTGAAGAGGGAAGGCAGTTTTGGCCTCAGAGAACTGGTAGAGGAGCCATCTTGAGAAGATCCTAATATTGCAGAGGTTAAAACAGCGGTAACTAAGGGAAAAACTCAATGAAAACAGTGGTATGTGAGGAAACTAAAGACTGCTTTATGCATAATGCTCCACCAACAGTAACATATACTAAAATTGATTTTTTATGAAAACATGACAGTTACACTTTAAAGGAAATTTACCACCCCTTTAACCATATTTCACCTCATAAATGACATCAGTGAGACCTAGGAGGCACCTTGTAAAATAGTGTATACAGATCGGGATATCAAGATGGGATATGATATATTTTAAATTGCATTGCAGCCTACATTTACAGTGACCCCATACAGTCTGGGAGTGACAGTGTCGCCCTGAGAGGGTCATACACAAGGGTCCAGGGGTGCACCACTAATGAGGTCAGGTGAGGCGATCAGTTTTCATCATATATATTGTGCCATGTCAGCATGGCGCCTGTAAGCAGGAGGACCGCACTACACTACTACACATATGACGGTGACCTCAGCACTTTCATTTCTGTTTCTCAGAGCCCTGGCCCAGCCACATGGTAAGACAAAGGGAAATAACTGTCATAGTTCTTAAAAAATCACCGACCCTATGTCTGTCTATTTTTCTAAGAAAGACACCAAGTCAGATGTGAACCTAACCTGACGTCTTCTGCTTTATAAACTATCCCAGATGTCGCCATCGCTGTTCTGATTGTTCAGAACTGTTGTAAGTTAGCGCAGAGAGCGACTACAAAGAGCGTCTGTCTAGAGGACCAGACATGTCCACGGACAGCCTGTTGATATCAGTGACATTTCTCCTGTAGAGGTGCTGTAGGGACATGAAATCCTTTCTCCACAGGTTACAACTGATTGCTGGGGATATCAGCAGGGGGTCAACCTATTTTTTGGGGGACCTTTTTAACAAAAAGGAATTGTCCAAAATGTACAACCCCTTTAATGTCACCATGAAATTCTCTGATAAACCAGGCACAATGTCTAGCTAGCTAGGACTAGCTCAGCTACCTTTCAGTTTTTTTTGGGTGTACTATCTCTCCTTGGGGAGAGAGTGCCTTAATCAGCGTGAGGAGACTTATAGGCCTTTCATGCTCCTTTGGAATTCTGGGAAGAAAAGGGGATGCAAATGAACTCTTAACAAGCTCCGCCTCTAATCCCACCAGATGTAAGGCAGCTATCCTATAAGTCAATGTTCAGCTCTTTAAATAAGCCTTGAGACATGACTTAGATAATAAATAAGCCAGTGTCTCATCTGCAGAGAGCTGTTTTGCCCCTCACTAGTGTAAAGCAGAGAGTACTGGCTTAACTTCGCTTCTCTGTATGGATGAGGGGCAATCACCCCGAAACAGCTGTCCGCAGAAGAGACACTGGCTTATTTAATATCCGAGTCATGTCTTAAGGCCTATTTAAAGGGTCGAACATTGACTTACAGGATAGCTGCCTTGCATCAGAGGCAGAGCTTGTTAACAGCTCATTTGCATCCCTTTCCTACTTTTCAGTTTGCGATCCATTCGCTGCTTACTTCTGGAGAAAAAGTACTTTTAAACCATATGTAAATGAGCAGTTAAGAGCACTCAGGGTGGACCCAAGCTACTCTGTGGACCCTTGCTCCTCCAGCTTCCCCTGCCAGCTCCTCCCTCTCTTTTTTGATTGACAGGACCAGGAAAGATGACTGCAGGAACCTTGTTGTAGAACATGTCCAGACATTGCTCATGAATTTGGCACTTGATTAACCTTCAGGAACATGAGTGGTCTGGCGAGGTCATCGGTGATGTCATCACCCTTTTAAACTTTTAAGTACCGCAGCTCTATGCCCAGCCCTGGTAATATTTTATTAGTGAAAGAATTTTCACTTCACCTCATTTACTGAATTCAATATACTTATCTACTCTAAATATTAGCACACATCACCCCCTCTTCTTGAGCCAGCGATCACTGATGACAATGACATCACGGTACAGTCACCGGTCCAGACGGATGTACCAACACAATGTTTACACTGAGAAGTGTGTTCTCATTCCAGTTAATTGAGGCTTTTTGTTTTGTTCCGGTCCTTGTATTTCTTTTTTTTATAAAATTTCCTGCTTTTCATGAGGCCTCTATTGTACCGCCATATATAGACGTATATAGGGGGTTCACTCTGTTAGGTTCATGCAGCGAGCCCCTGTAGAGCAGGTGCAGAGGATGGGAGTGGTGGCGGCCCTGATAAAGTGTTGCGTCAAAGAGCACTCCCTCAATGCAGTGAAAATGTAGTTTGAAGCATGAAGACAGAAGTGAACCTATAACAGTCTATGTTTACTAAGTGAAAAAAACGTCTGGCACATTCAATAGGAGCAGGGGTGCACCACCAATGAGGCCAGGTGAGGCAATCACCTCAGGCAGCACCAGGTAGGGGCATTGGGGTGGGTGCTGTTTTAGTTTTCACCTCAGGCAGCAGAAAGGCTAGGTGCACCCCTGAATAGGAGCAAATTCAAAGTGCAGTTTCTGGCACCAGTAAAAGAGGTATGGAGCAGGTTGGATGGCTGCAACGTAGCACCTGTGGATAAAAGTGTCCATCGTCAGATTTAGACTTGAACTTTAATTGGCCTATTCCTAGTTCTGGGTGATGGGTGTCTGAGCCGTAGTCCCTCACCTTACAGTAGTGTCTGTATTGCAGATTTCAGCTCTGTTCACTCTGCTTTCTTGTCTCTCTCTCTCTCTCTCTTTATATTCTTGAGGTAGGATCAAGTTGATCTCTCTGGAGAATGTCTTGCAGGAGCTCTGCAGTGTGCTTCCACTCCTCTCTGTGACTGCACAGACTCCCCGACCAGGCAGGAAGCAGGACCACTCCAATCCTATCTTCAGCTGAAGGAATAACTGTGTAAATTACAGCAGGATTCCACTGATTCTGGGGTACCTTCAATTGAAGAGCACCACTCAACTGCTACGAGGTCCGGTGGGAAAGGGGACCCGGCCCTGAGCTCCTTCTTTTGCTCCCAGTAAGAAAATACTGCATTTTCATGCAGCTGCCACTAATTAAGTGTAGCGAGAAAATGAAGTACTTCTATAATATTTTGGTAAAACACTGTGTAACACTGACAAATATAAGGTTATGCATATGGGAAGGAATAATGCAAGTCACCAGTACATACTAAATGGTAAAACACTGGGTAACACTGACGTGGAAAGGACCTAGGAATTTTAGTGAACAGCAAACTAAGCTGTAGAAACCAGTGTCAGACAGCTGCTGCCAAGGCCAATAAGATAATGGGTTGCATCAAAAGAGGCATAGATGCCCGTGATGAGAACATAGTCCTGCCACTTTACAAATCACTAGTCAGACCACACATGGAGTACTGTGTACAGTTCTGGGCTCCTGTGAACAAGGCAGACATAGCAGAGCTGGAGAGGGTTCAGAGGAGGGCAACTAAAGTCATAACTGGAATGGGTGGACTACAGTACCCAGAAAGATTATCAAAATTAGGGTTATTCACTTTAGAAAAAAGACGACTGAGGGGAGATCTAATAACTATGTATAAATATATCAGGGGTCAGTACAGAGATCTCTCCTATCATCTATTTATCCCCAGGACTGTGATGAGGGGACATCCTCTGCGTCTGGAGGACAGAAGGTTTGTACACAAATATAGAAGAGGATTCTTTACGGTAAGAGCAGTGAGACTATGGAACTCTCTGCCTGAGGAGGTGGTGATGGTAAGTTCACTAAAGGAATGCAAGAGGGGCCTGGATGCAGGGGTGCACCTAGCCTTTCTGCTGCCTGAGGTGAAAATTAAGCGCCTCAGCGCCCCCCCCCCCCTTCGTGCCTAAGGGGCATGTAGTATGTAGGCATACAGACGACCGTATTAACATAGATCCGCAAAATAAACGGATGAAATCCGTTTGACGTCCGTGTTGCATCCGTTTTTTTTTTTGCAGATCCATTGTAACAATGCCTGTCCTTGTCCGCAAAACGAACAAGAATAGGACATGTTAAATTTTTTTGCGGAATTGCGGACATACGGAAACACAGTCATTTCCGTTATTTTCAAGCCCCATGGAAATAAATGGTTCCACATACAGACCTGTAAAAAAAAAGGAATGGAAACGGAAGAAAAAGTGTGTGTGCATGAGCCCTGTATGGTCAAGCCGCTGTGGCCTCTGAATAGCGGCGCCTTAATTATGATGATCAGTAGGGGTCCAACCTTCTCAAATGTTGACGGCTAGCTGTGCAACAGAAATTTGACTAAAATTGTACAAATACAGTTTACAACAGCACAACACTTTGCACAAGCAAGGACATTATCTCTATTTTCTGAGACAGCAGCGCCCCTAGTGGTCATACTGGAGAAATGTCATCACATGCCCTGTAATAAAACATCTTCAGATATGGGAGAATTTTTACTAAAATACTATCTTATTTATTATTGTTGTGCTGTGATGGGAATATCATGTTTAAGGGAGTTCATTTCAGTTACCCGACCAGACCAAATGTTCTGGTGCTTCAGGGATTGGACATCAGCATGGGAAACGGAAAAACCTTGACGTGGGCAGCAGTAGGTGCAGGTAAAGAATCGCCGTCAAAATACTGGAGAGATTTTATAACCCCTATAATGGAGAGGTGGTAATGTGTATATATATATATATATATATATACACACACACACACACACACACATACACAGTACAGACCAAAAGTTTGGACACACCTTCTCATTCAAAGAGTTTTGACTATGAAAATTGTAGATTCACACTGAAGGCATCAAAACTATGAATTAACACATGTGGAATTATATACTTAACAAAAAAGTGTGAAACAACTGAAAATATGTCTTATATTCTAGGTTCTTCAAAGTAGCCACCTTTTGCTTTGATTGCTGCTTTGCACACTCTTGGCATTCTCTTGATGAGCTTCAAGAGGTAGTCACCTGAAATGGTATTCCAACAGTCTTGAAGGAGTTCCCAGAGATGCTTAGCACTTGTTGGCCCTTCTTAAAGTAATGATGGCCACTCGTTTTTCTTTACTTAGCTGCTTTTTTCTTGCCATAATACAAATTCTAACAGTCTATTCAGTAGGACTATCAGCTGTGTATCCACCTGACTTCTGCCCAACACAACTCATGGTCCTAACCCCATTTATAAGGCAAGAAATCCCACTTATTAAACCTGACAGGGCACACCTGTGAAGTGAAAACCATTTCAGGTGACTACCTCTTGAAGCTCATCAAGAGAATGCCAAGAGTGTGCAAAGCAGTAATCAAAGCAAAAGGTGGCTACTTTGAAGAACCTAGAATATAAGACATATTTTCAGTTGTTTCACACTTTTTTGTCAAGTATATAATTCCACATGTGTTAATTCATAGTTTTGATGCCTTCAATGTGAATCTACAATTTTCATAGTCATAAAAAAAAAAGAAAACTCTTTGAATGAGAAGGTGTGTCCAAACTTTTGGTCTGTACTGTAATATATATATATATATATATATATATATATATATTTTTTTTTTTTAAATTTACAGTAGTGAAATGTATTAACAATGTGCATGCATATTAAAATCTGGATAATGCACCCGCTGTAGCTATTCCCCTGCCTGTCGCACATTAATAGAATGTCCCATTGGGGTTCAGATGGAGCGCATTGGTGGACAGAGTGTGACAACCGCAGAACATTTCTGTTTTAACGCTTTATTCTAAAATTCTCATTTAATAACAGTAAAGTCAGAGCGGTGACGAGGCGCAGCACTGAGGTTGGAAGCACACAGATAAAATTACATTCATCAGTATGGTCAATCAATCCAATTGTATGTTGTCATGGTTATGATACAATTTCCTAACACACAGGCTAGGGCTACCACTACCGTCCACAAGCTCTAAGGTATGCTGCCAATGAGAATACATGATATTATAACTGATCCCCATCCTGAGACAAGATTGCTTGAAGCTACAGGCCTAAAACCTGAGGCTGCATTTAGGGGCGTACATGGGGTTCCTATGTATGTCCCCGCCCCACCTAGTTTTTTAAGAGCACATGTGAAAGGCAATGCAGAACACATAGCAGGACTCCCTGGACAATCACAATACATTAGTAAGGGCCTTGTATTAACTTCCTCTACATGATAAATGCCATTTGCTGAAGTGACAAAACCCCTTTAAGAAATGGAGGCTGGACTGACTGGTTAACATGGACAACAATGTGTACAGTTTAGGGACTGGTGACCCCTAGTGGTGATAATATGCAATTTCACATCTAATTGGTCACAATTTCCCAGCCTAAAAAATGTGCATACCCTCCTGTATACCCTCCATACTGGACCGAGCAGCACTGATTCTGTACAGGCTCTACCAGCATATTGTGTTATTTCTTCAGACTCTATTATTTTCAGTGTTGGAGAAAATGTTGATTTTTTTTTTAGTAAATATCAGATTATTATAAACCATAGAATTAAATTTCAACCTATTAAAAAAAAATCCTGCAGCAACCTACACTGCAGGCAGCCATATTGTCTACACCCCCGAACATGCATGCCTTACATAGTCCATCTGTGCAGTGAAAGGGGGATAAGCTGCTACCAGGCGCCGCTCATCTCCCATGGGAAAAAAGGACTAGCTTGCTGAAAGCCAAGATGTCGATCAGGGTTCAGCAGGCAGATTGGCAGCGCCATATACACAACAATCTGATGTGTCGACAACTATGGACAACTGGAAAGGGGCTCAAAACTTTCAGCACGTGCCAAAATTTTTGTTTATTTTTTCTCATTATTATAAATTAATGATACACTGAAATTTGTAGAAATATGCAAACTGACAAGAGGTGCACAAACTTTAAAGGGGTTGTCCTACAGAAACTATTCTACAGGAGTCACAGCAGCCCCTGGATCTGAATATTTTTGTAATTGAATATATAAAATGTCAAATGTATCTGTATGGCTATTGCCTGCCGCTGAATCTACTGTTACAGGTAGAGAGGGCTGCAGCAGAAAGGACAAACCCTTGAGCTGTGATAGGGACAGTACTGCAGTAGAAAGGACACCCCCCTGAGCTGTGATACGGAAAGCTGCAGCAGAAAAGACACATCCCCTGAGAAAAGACACATCTAATGAGCTGCAGCAGAAAGGACATGCCCCCTGAGCTGATAGAAAGAGAAATTTAGCAGAAAAGACATGCCCCAAGCTGTGATCAGGAGAGAGTTGCAACAGAAAGGACACACCCCCTATGCTGCCAGCCTGAAATAACTCTAGCTAGAGCAATAGATGTGGAGATCTCTGGATCCATGTGAGGTACAGGGCTGGTTCTAGCTTCCTTAGAAAGAGATTGTCATGTACTGTATGATGTCTGATATACATTTTTATACATTATTCATGGGTATCCCCTTTAAGAAAGAACTGCACCTTTGCTCCTCAGTGATGCCCAGGGATCTTATCTAAATATAATTCTTATGCTACCAAATTTTATGTTTCTGCTTCCAGATTTTTGAGGTTTCTGATGATATCACAAGTTCTGAATTATCAACACTTTTATATAATCAGATTCCTGTTTAAAGGCTTTTTTATGTATATTAATAAACCTAACTTCTGTAAAAAACCTAAACCTCTCACCTTGGAGGACCTGATGTGTCCAGCATGACACACACAACCCACGGATTTCAATAGACAGAGTGTAATGCTTAATTTCTCCAGCGGTGGCGCTGCAGGAAAACTGAACACTTACTGCCATGTTTCCCCAGCGATCTGCCAGGTCTCAGCAGGGGGACATGTGATCTGCCTTTTATCAAGATGCCCTATTAAGGCCTCTTTCACACTAGCGGCAGCACGGATCCGGCACCTAAAGGGTGCCGACGGATCCATACTGCCGCTGATACATGTGTGGAGCCGGAGCAGTGGTCCGGCCCCACACATGTTGACATAAAGACATTGGGACAAGACACAGACAAACATACATACACACATACACATAAACACACACAGACATATACACATACATACTTACATACTCCAGCCAGGGACGCCGGCAGCATGTCTTCACAAGCCTCCTGCGCGCAGTGATGACGATTCCCCACAGCGCCCTCTACTGGGAGCAGTGGGGAAACGTCATAGCTGCGCGCAGGAGGCGCGTGAAGACATGCTGCCGGCGTCCCTGGCTGGATTATGTGAGTATGTATGTGTATGTGTGTATGTGTGAGTATGTATGTATGTATCTCTGTAGCCGGATCCGGAATGACCCCCCCATTGCAAGTCAATGGAGGACAGATCCGGATTACTGGTGTGTCACACCAAACGGATCCGTCCCCATTGACTTGCATTGGGGGTCATTCCGAATCCGTCTTGGTGCAGATGCCTGGACCGGAGAGCAAACCGCAGCATGCTGCGGTTTGCTCTCCGGTCTGAAGACGGAACGGAATGCTTTCAGGAGCATTCCGTTGTCTTCAGTTCAGTTTTGTCCCCATTGACAATGAATGGGGACAAAACTGAAGCGTTTTATTCCAGTATTGAGCCCCTATGACGGAACTCAATACCGGAATAAAGAAACGCTAGTGTGAAAGTAGCCTAACAAGTAGAGACTGTCCAAAATCGAGAACCCCTTTAAGTAATTACTACATCTGCATACCTCTAACATGGAGTATATTTAACAGGTTTATGTTGCCCCAGTAGGTGACTGTGCTTCACTTATATAAGAAATGAAATACTGCTCACGATTTATCATATTATTATTTTTTTTACGTTTTAAAACCAAAAATGCAAAAAATGAACTAAAAAAAATCTACAAATGCGCCAAGCCAGATCATTAGGATAAGAGGTAAGGATTAGAGATGAGCGAGCATGCTCGAGTGCCATTTTTGCGTATTTGCGTACGCATTTTAAAATTCGTACGCTAATCATACGCATATTTTAATCTATACGCAAATGCGTACGAATAGCGTACAAATTCAATCTCTAGTAAGGATATCTTTTATGTCCAGAATTGCCGACAGGTACCGACAACCTCCGTGAATTCAGAAATGTAAAGCACAATCTAGCGATATGGAGTCTAATTTACTCGAAAGCATTTCATGATCATCTAATTAACATAACTGATGGCGGCCGCTGTGCTCCAGTGGCTTTCCTATGAGATTGCATTGATTTTGCATTCTGTAATCTGCGCGGTTTTCACGCATTTGGTTTGCATTGTTTGGCGTCACGATACAGACAGAGCCGGCTGCATTGTGGGGTAAACTGGGGGGATAAGTTAATGGGCGGAACAGATACTATCGCGAGTGCTTCCCCCTTCAGGTTCATCGAGGTAGGACGTGCTGCTGGGAGCCCTTCGGAAATTATATGGCTGAGATAATACTTGTTCTTCGGGAAAATAAGGCCTGACCTGGTACCCGCTGAACCTATGGGCATCCGCCACTGATTTCAGTCTATTGGTCTTCTCCACGTCTACTTCCCCCTAATACTGCATATAACACGAGCTTGTTTACTTAAAAACACCCCCATCCAAAAACCACGGCGCCTATCATGTAATTTCTCCATTCTCCTCCATTGGAGGAGAAGATGACTGTAGCGTTCTCCACTGGGGACATTCCTGTCCTTATGGTCACTGCTCTATCTCCTGTTTGGAGGATCTTTTCTGTGGCACTACTGTAATTGAGTTAGGTGATACTTAAAGGGGTCTTCTGGGAGTAGAATATTGAAGGTCTATGCTCAGAATAGGTCATCAATATCAGATAGGTGGGGTTCTGACTCCAAGCACCACCGATGATCAGATATTTGAAGAGGTCAGGTGAGCCCTTCTTCTCCATCACAGCGCCGTACATTGTATAGTGGCCATGCTTGGTACTGCACTCAGGCCCATTCACTTGAATGGGACTGAGCTGCAAGTAGGCTATGTGATTGATGAACGTCTCTAGAATAGGAAGAGGGCTCACAGGCCTCTTCAAACTGCTAACTGGCGGGGGTACAGAGTGTCAGACCCCCCCTGATCAGATATTGATGACATATCCTGAGGATAGGTCAGGAATACTCTGCTCCCAAAATATTCTGCAAAACTCATCACCAATCTAGAAGCCAGGTGACCCACATATGTAGAAGACCTGGGATTTAAAACTGGAAAGAGTACAGATGAGTCCACCTTTATATTTGCTCACTTTAAAAAAAAACTCCATACATAATTGTGATACTTTAAACTTTACAGGGTGCAATTAACATCAAAACCACCGGGTGGCCACATATAGACATATGTAGGGTAGACATCTTGTGACACAGTATCACAAGATCATGTTTTTTTTCCAAAGTTGGTCATCTTGCATCAAACTTCTCAGGATATAATGAGCCAAGAACAAAGGTAAGGAGGACACATCTGTAGTTGCCAGTTTTTTTTTCTCCTTCACAGGGCTTCTAATCTCTCATGATGGGCTCCTATCTCCCAGTCACCCAAAATAGGAACAGACTCCACTAAGGCAGACTTCTATATTTCTGTGCATAATGGATTAGAAAGGCACCGTGTCAACAGAGGACACTTCAGACAATTGCATAAGTGCACCCCTGAAGCCAAAACAGCAGTTGACATTGCTGAAAGCAATTACTGTATGGCAAAAGCTCAATCTCCGTGGAGCTCCCCGTTAAATACGGAGGACAATGCAGCTGGCCCTGCCTGTAGGACTGCGGTGGTCCAGATATACAATTATTGCTCAGTAATGATCTGTAAACATTGTGCTAAAAAGAAAAGGAAGAACACACAGTCGTGTGGTCGACGCCATCTACAGCTGTGGGCTGACCATCAGCTGGACCATATCATGGAAGTTCTGGAACACGGTCCGGCAAAGCTTTTCCGCATCGGTTTCAGGGCTGGACTTCCAGGCAGTGCAGGCTACAACAATCCTGAGAAATAAAAAAAAAATATTAAAAAATTTAGATGATTATCTTGGAGGTCTGTTAAAGTGATATCACAAATAGGTGTCTAAAAGAGAGATGGAGACTAGAATTTTCAGATTACTAAACTAATATAATACAATCAATCAATCACACAACAGACACCTCAACCGCTAACCCAGATGGCCACCATATATTGGTAGAAGGCCAGGGCATGCAGCCCAAGGTTTTTACACGGTTTGGTTAGATTAAAAAAGTAATTTCATATTTCTCAGATCCTCATCTCTTGGCCAGAGCAGAGAGCGGTGTTCTCTCTCTCTGGAGGACCTGTCCTGTCCTGCACTGCACAGACACAGAATGCATTCGGAAAGTCGTCAGAACCCTTCTCTAAAAAAAAAAAAAGAAATTCAAGTTTCCCCCCATCAATCTGAACTCAAAACCACATAATGACAAAGTTAAAACAGAATTTTAGAAATTTTTGCAAATTTAATAAAAAGAATAAACTAAAATTCGGTATGGACATAAGTATTTAGACCCTTTGCTATGTCACTTGAAATTTAGCTATGGGGGGCTCCCATTTCTCTTGATCATCTTTGAGATGTTTTTACACCTTCATTGGAGTCACTTGTGGTAAATTAAGCTCATAGCACATGATTTAGAAAGATACATCCCTGTCTGTATATAAGGTCTCACAGCTGACAATGCAGAGCAAAAACGAAGCCATGAGGAGGAAAGAACTGCCTGTAGAGCTCAGAGACAGGATTGTGTGGAGGCACAGGTCTAGAGAAGGGGACAAAAAAAAATTGGCTGCACTGAAAGTTCCCAAGAGCACAGTGGCCTCCATAATTCTTAAATGGAAGAAGTCAGGAACAACCAGGACTCTTCTTAGAGCTGGCCACCCCACCAAACTAAGTAATTAGGGGAGTAGGGCCTTAGTCCTAGAGGTGACTAAGACTCCCATCTTCCTGAGCTCTAAAGATCCTATGTGCAGATGGGAAAACTTCCAGAAGGTCAACCATCTGTGCAGCCTCCACCAATCTGGGCTTTATGGCAGTTTGGCCAAAAAGAAGCCTCTCCTCAGTAAAAGACGCATAAAGGTTTATGAAAAAAGCACCTGAAGGACTATCAGACTGTGAGAAACACGATTCTCTGGTCTGATGAAACCAAGAGTGAATTTTTTGGCTTAATTTCTAAGTGTCATGTCTGGAGGAAACCAAGCTCTGCTCATCACCTGCCCAATACCCTCCCTATAGTGAAGCATGGTGGTGGCAGCATTATGCTGCGGGGTAGTTGTCAGAAGCTGGGCAGGGAGACTGGTCAGGGTTAAGGGAAAGCTGAATGGAGGAAAATACAGAGATATTCTTAATGAAAATCCAATCCAGAGTGCTCTGGGCCTCAGACTGGGACGAAGGTTCACTTTCCAACAAGACAATGACCCTAAGCACACAGCCAAGACAACACAGGATCAGCTTAGGGATAACTCTGTGAATGTCCTTGAGGGGCCCAGCCACAGCTCTGACCTGAACCAAATCAAGCATCTCTGGAGAGACCTGATAATGGCTGTGCACCAATGGACCCATCCAACCTGACAGAGCCTGAGAGGATCTGCAGAGAAGAATGGCAGAAAATCCCTGAATCCAGGTGTAAACCTTGTGGCATCATCCAGAAGAAGACTGGAGGCTGTAATCACTGTCAAAGGGGCTTCAACTAAGTCCTGAGTAAAGGGTCTGAATACTTATGTCAATGTAAGATTTTAGTTTTTCGCTTCAATAAATTGGCAAATATTTCTAACATTCTGTTTTGACTGTCATCATGGGGTATCGAATGTAGAATGATGGGGAAAAACTTTATTTTTAAAAACATTTTTTAGTACAAGGCCGCAGCATAACAAAAAGTGAAAGCGTCCAAAGACTTTCTGAATGCATCGTAATGTGGTAATGCTTCGTTTCTACTGCAGTGAAATTTATCCCTTAGGCTGGTTTAACGTGTCACGCTCCCGACTCACAGTGCAGCTCCCGTCCTGACCTCCCTAGCACTGACGGGAGTCGCATAGCACTATATTGGTTTTGGAAGCAATGTAACTCTTACAGTTCTGGAATGTATTGTATAACACTGAAAGCATTATGTCAGTGTTATCCAACACATTCCAGACCTCTAAGGGTTACATAGCATTATAAACCAATATAATGCCATGCGACCCCCGTCTGTGCTAGGGAGGTCAGGACGGGAGCTGCACTGCGAATCCAGAGGGTGACACTTGCTCGTGTGAAACCAGCCTTACTGCAAGGTTTCTCTAAAGGTTCCAGCTGATTGCTGGAAGTTCCAACAGGGGGACACTTTGAAATCAGCTTACTGTTAAGGGAACCTTCCACAAAGTAGAGCTTGTTCAAGCGGACGGCGACTTTCATACAATGCTTATTTAAACCAATAATGGCTGTACATCCAAATAGCAGCTGCTAAAATTACAGTTTATGGTAAATCTGGGTTAAAGAAAACCTAAAACCTTCTGGTGGTCAACTTCCATCACCAATGGAAGCATTTACAAGTTCAAAGATATTTATCTATTCACTGACACGTGGCAGAGCCCCCTACTCACGGATCTTGACACACTCATGGCAATGTGAAGTTCATCTACCTACAATCATGGAAAACTTGGGTTAGATCCTTCCCCACTGATGTTGTAGAGTGGTGCAGGTTGTGTATGGCGTAACAGGACCCGAGAGCAGAGCTGTCAATCACACTGCAGCCACACCCACATTCAGCTGTTCCCATTGCAAACATTTAGGACAATACACCAAACAAAATCTTTGTGTCCGTTATACTCCTGTAAAATATGAAATCTCAGCGTGCAGACAGTTGTGGACATACCGATCATCTCGGATTCTGTAGAAAAAGCCATATCCATCGTGTATCATGGGGACCACAGCTCCATGGACAGGTGTGTAGCCGACAAGACTCGTCGATAGGACAAAGTTGCCGCCTCCTCCACTGTGGTGAAACCAAAAAGACACAGTGAATGACAATATGGAATATCGGATGGATAATGACAGTGAATCACAACATACAGTGCATTCTGAAGGTCTTCAGACCCTTTCACTTTTTCAAAATGTGAAAAGAACTGAAGGGTCTGAAGACTTTCCGAATGCACTGCAGCATTTCTGCCACTTTGTATCATTCGTTTCAGGTTTTTAACCCAGTAAGTTTAATTTGCAATACCATGCCGAACCACATGGTGCGCTAATGATGTGAAACCTGCCCATGAGCAAAACAGACTATAAACACCTTTCATCAGCCACAAGTCTCCCCGCTCCTTTCAAGTTGTAGGTGTGGGTCCCAGAGGTGGGACCCACATCTATCAGACAAAGGGCGCATATCCTAGCAATATGCCTCCATTGTCTGTGATGGGAATACCCATTTAAAATGAAGCAGCTCTCTAAGTAGTCTTCATTAAAAATTCCCTGCCATTCTGGTTCTGCAGAGTGTGTGTAAGTCCTTCACCTATCTGCTGGCGCTGCTGAACCTGTCATAAATCTGAGCGCTCTGCTCCTGTTTTTGACAGTGGTCTCTGCTCTCCCCCTCTGTTCTTTCAATACTATATATAAAAGCACAGGGGGAGGGGGGTAGTAGGTTGTACAAAACAGATCAGAGTGTAGAGAGGGGTAAAGCGTCGAAGGAGGACAGCTCACACAGGCTGTATATAGGGAGAAAAGCGCACACAAGGCAGTCTGAAGGGAAGAATCACATAGAATGTGTATGAGTGTAGAAAGAAAGCAGAGAACCCACAACAAACTTTGCTGAGGGAATCACTCACTCCTCAGCATCAGTGACTGTCCGTACAATTGAGAGATCCCTCATGGGCTATAGAAGTGGAAATCAGTACATGAATAAAGCGTTGCTAATGCATGTAAGCTAGTGAAGACGTAACATCCCTGGACACACAAACCTCACATTTAGCATATATTACTGGAAGGAACACATTCACATGACAATAGTCTGAAACTAGGAGCAGGTCCCAAACTGAACCTCTGGGGGTCTGAAAATGAATAAAGGAGTGCAATTGTGCTGAGAGATAAGAGCTACTGAAGACTGCAGCATCCTGGACGTACAGATCTTACATCCAGCACGTATTACTAGAAGGAACACATTCACATGAGAAAAGTGTGAAACTACAATAGGTTTCCAAACGGAACATCAAGGGGTCCTGAAATTGAATGAAGGAAATAAGCTGTGCTGATACATGAGAGCCAGTGAAGATAGGAGCATTCTGGACACACAGACCTTACATCCAGCATTTATGATTGGGGGGGATATGTCCACGTAAGAAAAGTCTGAAGCTAGGAGCAGGTTCCAAACTGAACATCAGGGGGGTCGAAAAATGAATTAAGGAATGAAGCTGCACTGACACATGAGAACTAGTGAAGACAGCAGCATCCTGGAAACATAGACCTTACATCCAGTTTTATTACTCGAAGAGATACCTCCACATGAGAAAAGCCTGAAACTAGGAGCAGGCTGTACACTGAATATCGGAGGGTCTGAAACTAGAAAAAAATGAAGATTGCAGCCTGAAACTTTTATTGCTCAAGGTAAAGGCTAACCATACACATTAGATGTACATCAGGTGACCCTCTTACTTTTGGTGGAAAAGGCAGAGCATCTAATATTTATGGGGTTTCCACTGACGGCAGATGTTGACAGAGGTAAGGATCAGACAGTTGGATTTCAACATGCCTGATCCTTTTGTTTTCTGGAGATAACCTGGCAGCTGCATACTCCCCTCTTCCTACTGAGAACACATGCATGCTCATGGAGCCAGCTTCAGCTATCTAATGTATATGGCCAGCCTGCCATATATGATAATTATGTTTTCCATGTGAACGATGTCCAAAGCCTTTATGCAATGCGCTAACACGTTCTGAAGTTATTTTAATATAAGATGTTTAATATCCGCAGGTGATGCTTGTATCTCTGTATACCTCCCAACTGAACTCACAGCTTACTCTGCGGTACCTGAAAGGATCGGCCCAATAACTGCAGCATTACGATTACCTCTTTGTGAAGGCGGGGTCGTTATACAACTCTGGTACGGCAAGTCCTTGTTCTTTTGCAATAAGGAGAAGGCCCAGCAGATGGCGGTCAAATCCTGCAAGTGTATGGAAATAAGGACATCTCAGAGATCTGAGGAACCTAAAGTGCTCTCGACATGGGAACACATTCCCAAAACATGATTAACAAGTGAGGTAAAGAGGGAAACCCCCTTAAAAGTGTTCATTTGAATATAACGGATTTTAAAGAGGAACAGTCAGCTCTGCTGATGTGTGTTTTACTATCCCCAATGAAATCATTCTGGAGGATCTTTTCTTAGAACTCTGCATTGTGCTGGTCCTCTTTTATTCCTCCTGGAAATGTATGAAGAAACTAACAACTGGCACTTACCATTCCTCTTGTTACTAGGGTGTGTCCCTACAGTGTGCTGATAATATCAATGTGTCCAGGGCACACCTTATCGGAAAGGAACACGGTACCTCCCAGTTGTCAGTGTATTCATACATTTACAGAAAGAATAACAGAGGTAACACACCATGCACAGTGCTTAAGGAGGTGCTCTAGCATTGTTTATTTTTAGACATCTCATGTGAACTCATTTTCATTTCTTATGGGGAATAATAGAGGCTGCATACTATTAATTCTTGTGTAAACCCCATTTCATTTCTTATGGGGAATAATAGAGGCTGCTTACTTTGTAATGCTTGTGTAAACCCTATTTAATTTCTTATGGGGAATAATAGAGGCTGCATACTTTGTAATTCTTGTGTAAACCCCATTTCATTTATTATGGGGAATAATAGAGGCTGCATACTTTGTAATGCTTGTGTAAACCCATTTCATTTCTTATGGGGAATAATAGAGGCTGCATACTTTGTAATTCTTGTGTAAACCCCATTTAATTTCTTATGGGGAATAATAGAGGCTGCTTACTTTGTAATCCTTGTGTAAACCCCATTTCATTTCTTATGGGGAATAATAGAGGCTGCATACTTTGTAATCCTTGTGTAAACCCCATTTCATTTCTTATGGGGAATAATAGAGGCTGCATACTTTGTAATCCTTGTGTAAACCCCATTTCATTTCTTATGGGGAATAATAGAGGCTGCATACTTTGTAATCCTTGTGTAAACCCCATTTCATTTCTTATGGGGAATAATAGAGGCTGCTTACTTTGTAATACTCGCGTAAACCTTATAAATGTACAGAAAGTCATTTTGCTTCTTTTCATTTACCTTTGCCAAGCTGGCATTCATCCATCATCTTGTTATGCTTTGCAAATGCCTTCAGCATCCGTTCCCGGCGTTGGGCGTGCTGCAGATAGACACGTTTGAAGATTTAATCTCAGTCATTTCTCCTACACAATAGTAGGAGTGAGAAATAGTTTAAAAGGTTTTCCAGGATCCGATATCTGATTGGTGGAGGTCAGTCCCCCCTGCCTCCCCGCCGATCAGATGAATGAAAGTCCCGGATGTGCTCACAGCGCCGTATGATTCTTTGTGGTTGTTTCTAGTACTGCAGCCCAGTCCCATTCACTGTGAGCTGCAATACCAGGCATAGCCACAAAGAAATGTACGGCGCTGTGCCTGGTAAACAATAAGGGGGATGTGGCGCTTGCCCCTTAGTTTAGCGAATCGCTGGGGGTGCCTTGAGTCGGACCTATAGAGGACATAACGATAGGCGATCTATATCAGAGTAGAAATTGTGCAGAGCAGAAGTCAGAACCTACAGTAGAAGCGGGATCCAGCATGGACCGGCACCAGTTTACGGCTTCCACTGTACATGGCCTCATGGTTTCTGTGCGACCGTGATAAAACATCCGAGTTGTAGCCGTCTCGTAACAGCAGCCAGGGCTATGTCACAGGAAAAAAAGCAGAAGAGATAGAGCTTTGTATTTTTACATCTGAGGGTGACCAACTGAATGTCACATTAGATGGACCAATGCACCTCCAAAATATACCTTGTTTTTTGGACTATAAGACACACTTTTCTTCTCCTAATTGGGGGGGAGGGGGAGGATGGCAGTGCATCTTATATTGTGAATAGTATATATGTGATCATCAGCATGCATGAAGAGAAGGGAGCGGTGAGTGTAGCACTGTGCTGGCTGTATTCACCGCTCCCTGTGCGTCTTCCCACTGCACGTGTCCTGACTGCGTACAGTGTCAGAACGCAGCGCACGTACATTATGACCTGATGCTGTGAGACATCAGGTCACAGTACAGCGTGGGCCTGCAGAAGACCAGCGAGCGGTGAGTGTCTGCGTGGTCTGGAGCAGAAGAGGCAAGTTTATTTATTAATTTTTTTTTCTAATGGAGCTTGGGAGTCTGATCTGAGGAAGAATAGGGGTATGATGGGGGTCCAATCTGAGGAGGAATGGGGGTCTGATCTGAGGTCTGATGGAGTTTGGGGGTCTGATGAAAATTATTTTTCTTATTTTCCACCTCTATATCCTAGGTGTGTCTTATAGTCTGAAAAATACAGTAATCATTGGGGGATTTCAATGTAGTATTCACCATCATCTCCCACAATGCAATATAAACAAATAATCCAAAAAATCACGCACTCTCTTAAATGGTTGCTCTTAAGGATTTAATGAAAAAACTCGATATACGAGTATAAAGTTCAGCTCAATTCCATTAATACGTGGTTGTAGTGTAAATTATCTGCGAATCTGTGAGACGTTTCGGTCCAATATGACCTTCTTCGGTCTTTCGCAGGAGTCAGAAGTGAGGTAGCGTGGTAGGAGACCACGTGTGGATAACTGCAGTGCTCTGCAGTTATCCACACGTGGTCTCCTACCACGCTACCTCACTTCTGACTCCTGCGAAAGACCGAAGAAGGTCATATTGGACCGAAACGTCTCACAGATAATTTACACTACAACCACGTATTAATGGAATTGAGCTGAACTTTATACTCGTATATCGAGTTTTTTCATTAAATCCTTAAGAGCAACCATTTAAGAGAGTGCGTGATTTTTTGGATCATTTGAAGCTATTGGGACACAGTTCCCGTACATCACAGCACCTCGATTGACAAGAGGAGTGCAACTTCCTTCTTCTTTCAATGCAATATAAAAACCTGACTGAACATGGAGAGGGGTGTCTTTTCTAAGGGGATGTGTCCTCTGTACTAGAGCTCTCTCCCCATCACAGCTCAGGGGGAGTGTCCATTCTGCTGCCGCTTTCTTCCTGTAATTGTTACCGCTTCTAACAGTAGATATAGCTGGCGGCTACTGAAGGATGAAACTGAGCATGTGTGACCACCACATTTTTGTAACAGAAAGTAATTGACAGAAGTAACTAGTTTTTCATGCTGAGATATATTAGTATAACATATAATTATGGCCCCGCCCCTTAAAGGGAACCTATGAAAGTTCATCTTCTACCATGAGGGGGAAAAGCAGTGCTATCATTTTCAGAATGATGGATTCTGGAGTCAATAGGAATGCAAGTGGCCCCTTTGTCCTGGTCATCATGGGGGAATACTAGGGCAGAGACCTCACACCCATGACATATAGGACCAGAAGATAAAGGTTTACATTCCCTTTAAAAGGGAAATGTTATTTAAATCAGTGTGAAATCCCACTATCCTTTTGCTTTTTTGTCATACAGACTAATAAGGAGAAGAAATTTGGGAGGTGAAGTGGGTCAGAAAAATTGGGGTCACGCTAACTCCTGAAGCTAGCACATCGAGGATTCAGTAGAAACCACTGTCTAATGTCATTACTTTCACGGTAGATGAGGATTTTAGGTGGAATTCCCCTTTAAGCCTTTGCTTGACATCAGATCTCTTTACCACAATGGCAGATTAAAGGGATTGCCCAGATGTGCACTTTAAGGGAATTCTAAGAAAATAAACGGGGGTTCTCTGTTCAGGATCGTCATCTCTTGGGGACAGCAGCTAAAGAGTGTCTCTTGCTCTGGAGGACCTGTCCAGTCTCGCATTACACAGAGAAGCCATTGATCTGAATGGACACTGTGTAATGCTTAATTCCCCCTGTGGTGGCGCTGCAGGGAAACTGAACATTTACTGCCAGGTTTCATAATAACAGAATGCTAGAGGTCCCAGCACATGGGGACACCTTGTAGTCTGCTAATTGTCAAGACGCCCTGCTCCAGAAGAGTGTGTTGAAAGCGGAGCGCCCCTTTAACGGAGACAGAATCTTAAATTCGCAATAAATAACAAGGCAAAGTTTTAACCCTTACCGTCCATGAAGTTTGTAAAATGCCAACTGGAGGGAAAGCTGGACAAAAGTATCTGGGTGAAGTTTCTTCTTCTTCACGAGCAACTTCCCAAAAGACGTAAAGGCGTAATTGGCGACCTGTAAATCGGAGCCCTGGGGACATAGCGGACAATGTAAGGGCTGAAGGCTGACACAAGGGAGAAATGAAACCAATTGACAGAGTTTTTATGAAGTTTTACAACTTTCACAAAATAAAAAAGTAAATAAACAATTGCGCCCATGACTTTTTTTTTTTTTAATCTTTCTGTTGATGCGGCTGTGTGACCTTTGTTCCAGCAGATGTTTTCGATCTTCTAAAAATCCAGTTTATTTGGTATGCAAATGAGCCAGTAAGGTGCCCGGAGGGGCGTCACTCTTGCAGGAAGGAGCCCAGACACGCCTCCTACATCACATTCAAGCCATAACTCCGCCCCCTTTCCCTGCTCCGAGCACGAAGGCGGGCTCGGGCACTAGCAGGAGGCGTGTCTGGGCTCCTTCCTGCAAGAGTGCAAGGGAGGGCTATAGTGCTTCATTTTAGACAGCTCATGAACCAGGAGCAGAGTGTTTATTAGGGTCAATTGTGGTCAGGCAGGGATCAGTGCAAACAGTGCTAATAATGCTAACTTAGTTTCTCCATGTAAGCGGAGACACCGGTACACTTATTGTCAGCGTGGGCGATCTCAGACCGCAGCTGGGAATCCCTCCTTGTAGCGGTCTGCGACGCATCGCATATCTCCACTTGGGTGCTGACTTTCTGGAAAATCCAGCATTAGTAATTCAAATCATAAGATGTGGTTTACCACCCAAGTGGAAAAATCTCTCAGGTCTCGAGTGTTATCAACATACCGGGTGTATTCAGCAGTTATTATATCAGCTCTATCACTGACAACTAGACCTGCGGCGCATAAGGATCTTTTGTGAATACATCAGAGGTCCCTCAGCACATTCACTAATACTTTCCTATATATATATTGGAATAAATATATAAGATCTTAAGTGGACCTTTAGGCTAGTTGGGGCAAGTATCAAGTGATATACAAACACGTCTGTAGGGCGACAGTATCAGCTGTCTGGAGGCCAGCTTTTACTTAAAGGGTTTCTACAGTTTTTAAAAACTGATAATCTATCCTCTGGATAGATCATCAGCATCTGATTGGTGGGGGTCCGACACCCGGAGCCCCCGCCGATCAGCTGTTTGAGAAGGCAAATGTGCTGCAGGAGCGCCGCGGCCTTCTCTGTGTTTACCGCAGGCCAGTGACGTCACGACTACTATCACTGGCCTGGGCGCGGCTAAGCTCCATTCATGTGAACAGAGTTTAGCCCCGCCCGGCCAGTGATACTAGTCGTGACATCACTGGGCCGGCGGTAAACACAGAGAAGGCTGCGGCGCTCCTGCAGCGCAGCTGCCTTCTCAAACAGCTGATCGGCGGGGGTCCCGGGTGTCGGACCCCCGCCGATCAGATGCTGATGATCTATCCAGAGGATAGATCATCAGTTTTAAAAAACTGCAGAACCCCTTTAATATAACAAGACTTCTATGACACAATAGTCTGGAAGATATTTATTCAGTAAGTGACTGCTTGTTTGGTCCTCAGTGATCACTATAACAACTGGCCCATTGTTGCTAATGCCATAGCAGTGGGTATAAGGAATCTGAAACACAAAATAAGGAATACCTTTATGCTGAGCTGCGCAGCCGCACTGACCATTAGTAGACCACTGGTGCCTTAGCTTTAGTGTCTCTGTACCTGCATAGCGTATGAACACTGATCTTGATAAGACAATATTTAAGACAGCAATTCTGTCCCTGCCTGGAGCAATAAAATCCCAACTTCAAGTACCTGGCTCAACATCTATAATAGTAGTCTCAGATGGGACACAAAGGGATGATACAGTTCATAAGCTGATGGTTTTAACATTTTCTATTTACAATAAAAGTTACCAACTTTGTGATTATTGTTTATGTCCCTAGGATTCTTCTTTGGGAAACCCCTATAGTTTAAAATTGCTGCAGGAGTGACGCCCCTCCGGGCACCTTACTGGCTCATTTGTATACCAAATAAACTGGATTTTCAGAAGATAGAAAACATCTATTGCTGGAAACAAAAGCACATCTGGAAATAAGGTACTAAGTGCTATTAGGCCATGGCTTTACTTCAATAGCGATTATCCTGGTGACAGATTTCCTTTAACCCCATCCCGACCGGCGCCGTACATGTACGGCGCTCGGGCGGTGCGGGGACATGACGCCCGCTCGCGAGTGCGGTGGGCGTCATGGCCGGCAAGTCTCTGCTGTTTCTAACAACAGAGACTTGCCGCTTCTTACCTCCGTCGGCGGCGACTTCCTGGGCCTTCTGATGCCGTGATCACGCGTGATCACGGCATCAGGATGCGTCTGAACCCGGAAGCCTACGCTTCCGGGTGGTGTACCGACGCCCCGATTGGCCAATCGGGGTGTCTGTACACCATATGAAAACTGTAATCCTCGCTAGTGAGGATTACAGTTTTTCAAACTGCAATTCTTATTTTGGCCACTAGATGGCAGGCCAGGATAAGAAATGAGCAATTCATGGATTTAACTGCATCTAGTAAATCCATGATTGCTCATAAAGAAAAAAAACAAAACACAATATATCAGCTCATATTTGAGCTTTAAAATAATCACAAAAAAAAAAAATGTTAAAAAATATATAAAAAATAAAAAAGATATAAAAGTTCAAATCACCCCCCTTTCCGTATAAGTAAAAAATAAATACCTAAATAACAATAAATATAGACATCATGGGTATCACCGTGACCAAAAACGCCCATACTTTTAAAATATAAAAAAAAAATTCCAATACGGCGAATTGTGTGGCGGAAAAAAGCGTCCAAATGGCGATTCGCCGTTTTTTGTCTTTTTTTTCTAAAAAAAAATTAAATAAAAAGTGATCAAAAAGTCATACACACCCCAGAATGGTATCAATAAAAACTTCAGACCGCCCCGCAAAAAATGAGCCCCCATACAGCTCTGTACACATAAATACCAAAAAGTTATAGGGGTCAAGATATGACAAGGAAAAAAAAAAAAAAAAGGGCAACTTTCTAATTATTTTATCACCATCTAAACGCAGGAAAAACTACACATATTAGGTATTGCCGGATTCGTACTGACCAGTAGAATGAAAGTAACCGGTCAGTTTTAATGCACATCGAACGCTGTAAATAAGAAACCCGTAGAACTGTAGCGGAATAGCGGTTTTCTTGCAATTTCACCCCATTTGGAATTTTTTTCCCGCTTCCCACTACACCATATGCAATATTAAATGGTGGCGTTGGAAAGTACAACTTGTCCCGCAAAAAAACAAGCCCTGATACAGCTATGTGAACAGAAAAATAAAACAGTTATGGCTGTTTGAAGGCAGGGAGCGCAAAACGAAAATGCAGAACCGAAAAAACCTCCGGGGTAGAAAGGGTTAAGACAGATACCAGTGATGTCTTTTTCTTTGCGATGGAAAATGGTGGGGGAGGAGTTAAACTTTCAATATTTTAAAGGGGTACTTCCAACTGGACATTTATTGCATATGGACAGGATATGCCATAAATGTTCGAAGGGTGCAAGTCCAACCTCCAAGAGGGGCGGAGAGCATGCAGCACCTCACCTCGGTTCGTTTCAAGTTCACCGATTTTTTTTTAAAAATTTTGGTTCGGGCATGAATTGAGTTGTCCCAAACCAAAGACAGACATGCCGTACATGGGTCTCTCTCATTCTCTCTCTATTCTGGCTGACAGTCTTCCTCCCATCAGGAAGTGATGTCAGATCCTAATAATACCACCCTCTTTGGAGGGGAAGAAGCCCCCTTTAATAAATGGCTTCTATTGATTCCCGTTGGTAACTGCAGAACACGTGACTGTATACCTGAGTGTGATACTGAGCTTTGGCCAGAGCAATATCATCTATAATCTTCTGATCCACAGTGAAGACCAACTCCTCAGGATCTGGAAGCTCCCGGACAAAGGGCGAGCCCTGTGAGGTGCAGGAGGACATTGTTAAAGACACTGTAAGGACCACACAATACTGGTGAGGTTACAGTGAGCGGCGACGTACCTTCCAGCGTCCCTCAGAGGCCTTGATGTTCTGATCAATGTAGTCACATAACGCCACAAGCACCATAGCGTCATAGGGGGCATGCTGGAAAACAAGCACAGAGAACACATGTACAACTACTGTACATACAGTACAATCTTGCAATACTATTTTGTAATGACAAAGACACTCTAAAAGGGAACGTATCATTTGCATTTTTTTTTTATTAAAGGGGTTTTCCAGGCTCCTGATATTAGGTCATTAATATCCAGTGGGTGAGGACCCAGCACCCCCATTCCAAGCTGGAAGAACAGCGCCATTCAAAGTGTGGTGGCCATGTCAGGTTACTGCGGCTCAGCTCCAAAAGCAGTGAATGGAACCCGATACGGCCACTAGAATTTGAATGGAGCTGTGCTTTAAGCTCCCTTCAAGCGCTGGAGGCTGCAGAGAACCGTAGATCAATTAGGGTGCAGGGTGTCACAAACCCCCACCGATTGGATATTGATGACCCACTCTGAGAAGCCTCGAAAACCCCTTTAATTAAAACTAGATACTAATACGGTTGGAGATTTTCTGATTCTATTTTTGTACGTGATCAGGGGGCGGCCATGCAGCCCGAGCTGCTGTTAGCAGCATTACAAGATATGCGTCACAGAAGCCACATGGACCAAAGCCACAATGGGCAGGAGAGGACTCATTAGGGAAGAGTGTTGTGGGCATGCTCTATGAACTTGTGCAGAGGTCATTGTGCAGGGAAGGGGAGGAAGGGAGCTGTGACATCACCCATTGCCAACAGTGGATCCTGTGTTAGGCTACATTCACACGGCCGTATCCATTTTGTAGACTGCAAAATGCAGATACTGGCCGTGTGAGTCCCGCACTTTTCTCGGGCCCCGTTTTCAAAATGTCTATTCTTGTCCGCAAGAATGTTCTATAATTTGTGGCCCGGGCCAAATGGATGCGGGCAGCACATAGATGCAGTTTTTGCGTAGAAGTGAATGGGTCCGTGTGGGATCTGCAAAAATTGCGGATTGGACACGGACCGGAAATACAGTTGTGTGAATGGGGCCTTATCTGTATATACATTGTAATCCTGCCTTGGATGACAATGAGATGACTGCTGAGAACTCAGCCTACTGTGGGGCTCAGTGGCCAGAGTGAAAACGTCAACATTTCAGAATTATTCCCTTTTCAATAAAGAGAGCGACATGGAAAATTAGAATAAAAATCTCTAATACATTTTTTAAACTACGTTTAATATAATAATTGAATTTAAAGGGGTTCTCCGGGCTTTTTAATATTGAAGACCTATCCTGAGGATAGGTCATCAATATCAGATTGGCGGGGTCTGACACTTGGCACCCCTACCAATCAGCTGTACAGGGAGACAGCGAGCGCAGTGCGCATGTGACGTCTCCGTTCTCTCCTCCTGCTCACCGCTGTATGAGACAGCAGCAGAGGACAGGAAGAGACAAGGTAGATGGCACAAGCGCACTGCATACAGCTGAACGGTGGGGGTGCCGGGTGTCAGACCCCCACCCATCTGATATTGATGACCTATCCTCAGGATATGTCATCCATATTAAAAAGTCCAGACAACCCCTTTAAGCAATAGGCCCTTTTCTGATGGCACATTCCCTTTAAGGACTTACATCGCAGTTAGAGCCAAACACGCCATTGCGCCACAAGATGGAGTTGTAGGATTTGTCACCCCAGCGTATAGTTGGGTCTCCAGCTAAGGCCGTCCAGGTCATCTGTAGAACATAGAACCTGCAATCATTTCATTGGCAAATGGCTTCTAAAACTAGATTTACAATTTGACCTTTATGAAAACCATAAAAATCTCCAAAATTAGGAGTCAAAGCAAAGCCAGACCCCGAAACTTAACCCCTCCCCTGCTGGATTACAACCAGACAAAACGAATGCACTGCAGTGCTCCTCTTAATGTACTACATCACAGGTGCACAAGGAGTGCGTGGAGTAAAAAAATCAGTTCAATAAAGTTTCACAAATGTTTACAAAAAAACTAACAAAAAACAAATATTAAAAAATAAAATAATATCCAATATTTATTATAATATCCAGTGGACAGGGCACTGGTGTTGTTGTAATAGGACCACCCTTTTCAGCTGTTAGGTCACATGACTACCAGAGGGGTGGAGCTAAACTGCTGTCTGTTCCCAAGAGCAGACAGCAGTTTTTTCTATGTGAACGAAGAAAATTAAAACTCAAAAATGCACAAAGACAGTCAACTTTTTTACTTAGTTATTCGACTTAGATGACACACAGACAAATGTGGACAGCGGCATAATACTGAAAACGGGAGGGGAACACAGGGACTGGGGTTTTCATTGTATCTCGCCATTTACACCTTTTTTGGTGCTAAATAAACAACTTTTACATAGAGCTGTAATAAGTGTGACAAAGCCTAAACGCTATCAATTATGAAGGATTAATCTATCCTATAGATCAGCACAAGGCTAAAAAGCAAACAGGCGCCTGCTATGTTCCTGAGGAGCGAATACAAAGTCCGACCCCTATCTTATGGTGACACGCAGAGATAACGTGTGGCTGTAGCATTGTAGGGCGAGAGGTATCGCCGTTATCACATACAGATATGTCTCCATACAGGTGTGTATAACAAAGGGTAATAGACTGTCAAAGTCTGGAGGCGGTGGCCCTTTAAATATGGAACATTCAGTACTAAGAAAGGAAAGCTACTGAATGACAGGACCTAAAAAACTAAATAAAGAATCTCTCCTTTAGTCTCCTTTTAGTTCGGGCTCCGGATATTGATGACCTATCCTCAGGACAGGTGATCAATATCAGATGGGTGGGGGTCCGACACCCTGCTCCCCACTGATCAGATGTTCCCTGCAGCCACTTTGAACTAAGCTGGAAGCACAGCGCCGCTGTCTGTGTAGTGGCTGTGCCGGGTTACTGCAGCTCAGCTCCCATTCGAGGAACCCAGTACAGCCACTGCGCTTTGAACAGAGTAGTTCTATGTGTCAGAGGCTGTGGGGAAAAATTGATCGGTGGGGCTGCCGGAGAATAGGTTATCAATATCCGGAGCCCAGAGAACCCCTTTAAGCAACAATAGCCATCTATTAGATGAAGTGCAGCTAGAAATGCAGAGAGGGTGGGCTCATCCTGATGTAAGAGAGATGTCTCTGTCCTCCTGCTCCCCCTCAGACTGTTTTACTGAAACTGCAGCAGCATCCCCCTCCTCCTTTTTGGTTTTGGCTCAAAATCACTGATAGAAATCACTGACCGAACACTGACTGTGTGAATGAGGCATTAGCATCTAAGGTTCACACGTTGGATATCAGGCACAGATTTCGCACCAAAAACTGTTGCGGCATCTGCACCGAAACAGCCTCCTATTGTTTTCAATGGGTTCATCCGGGCTTGGACTTTTCAAGTGCAGCTTTCCAGACTGTGTCAAAAATAGACATGTCCACTCTTGATGCCACACGGACACCTAAGGAAACTGTGGCAGAAGCCTGCTCACGGTTTAGCTCCACTCACTGGAGTTAAACCAATTGTGGGACCGCAGCATCCAGAATTAAAAACACTGCAGTGGTTCCTGCCCATATGTTATAACATTTGCTCTTGAAGGGATTTTATAGTTTTTCTAAGTTATATATTTTTTTTTCCCATTTTGACGTTATTGCAAGTATTACCGTTACTGCATGTGCCTCATTTTTCCTCCAGGCATCTCAACCAATGTTACCCTATTAACTTTAATGTGAGGCAAAAAGACAGATCTGCAGGGGTCCAATTTCTGGCCCCCCCTACTGATCAGTAAGTGACAGCCGATCCTAGTGTTATGAAATCACTTAAAGGGGTTCTCCGGGAATTAAGAAAATGAAAATATGTAAATATTACTTTAGTATAAATATATTCCCAAATACCTTTCATTAATTATAATGGCTCGTTTTGTCTAGGGAGCAATGATTAAGAGAAACAAAATGGCCGCCGTCCTGTCAGTACACACAGAACCTGTCCTGATCACACAGCAGAACAGGTTACTTCACAACACTGAGGTAAAGAGCTGCCTCATCCTCCTCTCTGCTTGTCAGGGATTATGATCCTGAATACAGTTTAATATGATATTTAGCTGAATCTTTGCGGGAATGGAGTTCATGAGGAGATGTGAAGTGGGGCTGTGGTAATAGAGACTCCACACAAGAGCTGCTGCTCATTAGCCACATCTGCTCATGAACTCCATTCCTACAGAGATTCAGCTGAAGATCTTACCAGGATCATAATCCCTGCCAAGCAGAGCAGAGAGGAGGATGAGGCAGCTCTTTACCTCAGTGTTGTGCAGTAACTTGTCCTGCTGTGTGATTAGGACAGGTTCTGTGTGTACTAATAGGACGGTGGCCATTTTATTTCTCCTAATGATTGCTCCCCAGACAAAACGAGCCATTATAACTAATGAAAGGTATTTGGGAGTATATTTATAATAAAGTAATATTTAAGTATTTTCATTTTCTTAATTCCCGGAGAATCCCTTTAAGGTGACCATACACATTAGAATAATGTCAGTGCAGCACACAATAGCAGATGCTGATGGGAAAGAAGGATTGGGTATGTTGAATTTTAACATGCCCAATCCTTTTATCCGCATGATCATAAGCCACCACCAGAGGGGTCAAGTGTCCATGTGTATGAGGATGAACAGCAGGAACAGCGGTCAGTCAGACGATGGTAGGAGGCCGTCTTTACAATGGTGGGAAACTCCTTTAAGGGCTAGATGCAGCTAGATGAGATGTTCTGGCGGCCATGTCGATGGTCCCACTAATGATTTACTTGGTAAAAGGAATGCTTTGAAAACATCTGATTTCAGAAAAGTTTCCATGATTACCTGGCTGTAATCTTCAGGCGATCCTTTGGGACATTCGTCATCGAGAGACACAACAAACAAACTGCTCTGAATCCGCTCCAGATGGGACAAATTCTTTGGGTCGAGGCTAATGAGGTGTTCACGAGACTACAAGAAACCACAGTGATGGCGTGATGACAGCGATACGGTCGGAAACAAACTTACAAGCAACGCAGGAGATATAACCAACCAGGGCCCAACGCGTTCGCTCCTCTGTGGTCAATGCGGACAGTCCCAGGCCGTCCCGGCCACTCTGGCAGAGGTTCTGGATGTATGAAAGCTGCCTGAACGGACAGGAAGAATCACAGAAGACAAATCAGAAGGACATCCAATGACTCCACAGTATGGATGGCCAAGCTGCGGCTGTCCTGTTGTTGTAAAACTACAACTCCCACCATGCTCTGCTGTCGGCTGACAGCTGTAGGCAACGTGGGCATGCTGGGAGTTGTAGTTTTGCAACAACTGGAGAGCCTCAGGTTGGCCATCCCTGCTCTAGAGGTCCTCCACCACAGGGACTGTACTTGCTACAAGGAGACCCCCCCTTCTATTGTCCTAATACAGAGTTATACAAGAGGATAATGAGGAATTTCTTGACTTTTTACACAATTTTAATTTTTTTTTTAATAGAACCTTAATATTTCTGGAGGAGAGAGCATCTGGCCGTTGAGAACTGCTTCGAAGGTGAAGATCCGTCCCCGGCACATGGCAATCAGGTGAGTGGGACAGCTGCCCTCCGATTCTGAAATACAAACAGAAGATAAAAGCATTGAGTGCAAGGCTCCACACAGCAATGAAGAAAATTAAAGGGGTCGTCTACAGTTTCACTTTGTTAGAAAGATCTCGCAATGAAAAACTGAAAATAGAACATCCCAGTGCCGGCAATCTGCAGTAATGTATAGGAAACCATCAGCATGGATTTCCCTTCACCACAGGGATAATGCAGCACTACACGGGTCCCACTGGGCTGTCCATGTAATGCAGAGGTGTGCTGGAGCCTCCAGAGCTCTCTGAGGGTCCTGGAATTGAAATTTCAACCAGAGAGCACATTTAAAGGGGTTGGCCAAAGAAAGACATTTATAAATGAATGATCATTAGGGATCCAACTGCTGGGACCCCCACAGATCATGATAACAGGGGTCCAGAATAATGGCTGAATAGAGCGGTAATCATGCAAGCGTACTACCACTCCATTCACGGTCTACAGGACTGGATCTGACTATAGGGATTCCGACCCATCATGATAATGGGGGTCCCTGCACACTGACACCGTTCACTGTCTACAGGACTGACAGGATCTGACTGCTGGGACCCCTACAGATCACGATAATGGGGGTCTATGAGCACTGACACCATTCACTGTCTACAGGACTGACAGGATCTGACTGCTGGGACCCCTACTGATCATAATAATGGGGGTCTATGTGCACTGGGACCTGTACTGATCATGATAAAGGGGGTCCAGAATAATGGCTGAATAGAGCGGTAATCATGCAAGCGTACTACCACTCCATTCACGGTCTACAGGACTGGATCTGACTATAGGGACTCCGACCCATCATGATAATTGGGGTCCATGCGCACTGACACCGTTCACTGTCTACGGGACTGACAAGATCTGACTGCTGTGACCCCTACAGATCATGATAATGGGGGTCCATGTGCACTGACACCTTTCAGTGACAGGATCTGACTGCTGGGACCCCTACAGATCATGATAATGGGGGTCTATGAGCACTGACACCATTCACTGTCTACAGGACTGACAAAATCTGACTGCTGAGACCCCTAAAGATTATGATAATGGAAGTCCAGGCACACTGACAACTTTTAATGACTACAGGAATGACAAGATCTGACTGCTGTGACCCCTACAGATCATGATAATGGGGGTCCATGTGCACTGACACCTTTCAGTGACAGGATCTGACTGCTGGGACCTCTAAAGATCACGATAATGGGGGTCTATGCACACTGGTACCATTCACTGTCTACAGGACAGAAAGATCTGACTGCTGGGACTCCTACAGATCAGGATAATGGAGGTCCATGCACCCTATCACTCTATTCACTGCCTATGGTGCCATACTGTGCAGCGCTGTACATGGCTGTCTCAGTCAGTCCTACAGAAAGCCAGTGAGCGGCGTTATACAAAACAGACATAATGATGCGGATTACGCCAGCAGAATTTCTCTGCAAGTTTCTAGCTTGTGTAATGCTGTAATATGAGCTTTACTCACCAGTCTTAAAGTAGTTGCTAATGCGATCTCTGGTCACGCCGGGGATTTTGCAGGTGTTGAACAAATTTTGGAACTGGGACATATCCAGGGGTGAAGCCTTCGCCTTGTGAATGGGCAGCTTCTCCCTGTAAAAGGAAGACGTCAGTAACGCCCCCACCAGGTGTACGAGGAGACAGATTAGGAGGAAAAGCGGGAGATATGACTGCGCTCACGTTCTGGATACAGTACAAACAGCTAGATGGCGCTGTAATAGGGGACATACAAGTGTAATAGCGCCAGAAGTGTACAGATTGATGTCGCTCACATCCGTCCCTGTCCCCAAAAAATTACCGTCGTGTGCATGAGGCCTAACAGCAGCACAAACCTCTCTGGTAGTTTGCTACAATGTATCAGTCTGGAGTCCAGGCCATTGAGCTCATAGAGCATTGTTTAGACTGGATACTACTGTATCCACTTCTCAGATGAGAGCAGATGTTCTCATTCACTGACAGCAAGCACATGTCTAGAAAATGGTAAAGAATTTAAAAAAATCATTTACTTAATTTACTAAAAACTCCTTTAAAGAGGTTGTCTCACTTCAGCAAATGGCATTTATCATGTAGAGAAAGTGAATACAAGACACTTACTAATGTATTGTGATTGTCCATATTGCTTCCTTTGCTGGCTGGATTCATTTTTCCATCACATTATACATTGCTTGTTTCTATGGTTACGACCACCCTGCAATCCATCAGTGGTGGTCGTGCTTACACATCATAGGAAAAAGCACTAGCCTATGTGTGCTCACATGGACCAGAGAGGTTGATGCTTTTTCCTATATTGTACAAGCACGACCACCGCTGATGGATTGCAGGGTGGTCGTAACCATGGAAACGAGCAGAGTATAATGTGATGGAAAAAATGAATCCAGCCAGCAAAGGAGGCAATATGGACAATCACAATACATTAGTAAGTGGCTTGTAGTAACTTTCTCTACATGATAAATACCACTTACTGAAGTGAGACAACCCCTTTAAAGGGCCTCATTTACAGGACCGTATTTTTGCTCCACATCCGATCTGCATTTTTTGCCCATTCTCTTTAATGGGGGCCGCAAAAAATGCGGACAGAACACAATATGTCCATTCTGCAAGATAAAACAGGTCCTATTCTTAGAATAGGCATTGTTAAAAAAAAAAAACGGATGCAACATAGACGTCATCCATATTTTTTGCCAATCTGCATTTCGCCCATTCACACGAGTGCGCTGTGTTTTGCGTTCCGAAAACGGAAGCCACCCATGTGCGTTCTGCAATTTGCGGAACAGAACGGATGGCCCATTATAGAAATGCCTATTCTTGTCCACAAAATGGACATGTTCTATTTTTTTTTTTTTTGCAGTGTGTGTGCCGTCCGCATCTTTTGCGGCCCCATCGAAATGAATGGGTCCGCACCCATTCTGCAAAATTGCGAAACGAATGCAGACTCATTCATACTGTGGGGTGAATGGGCCCTAATAGAAGTGGTTTTCTCTCTGCAGGGATGCTTACGTCGCAGCGCCACCTGATATAACCAGCTCACCTCCTGATGAGATCCCAGTATTTCAGCGTATAATAGGTCGTTATGCTCCCCCTTTCGAGCTGGGTGCCCATTTTAGGAGGCCAGTAATGCTCCAGGTAAGGGGCAGGGCCGCCAAAGTTGACATTGAGCTGAGACGGCATCCGTACATCCAGATACGCTGCGTTCAGCCACCATTCCTCCAGCTGAAAGACAAGACAAGGACGTCAGATATTCCGCGCAGCATGAATATATAATAACACACAGCAGCTCAGACCGTCAGTTGTAAGGAACGTCTGATGACGAAAGGTGCTTGATGGTCACATGTGATGAGCTGCTGCCAACCTACAGAAACTGAGGAGTCCAGAGCTGCAGATAGGTGAGCAAAGGAGCCAAAAAGTTTGAATGTTTGCAGCATTGGTGAGCCTGGACACATCTGCACGGTGGCTGACAAGGCCAATGAGGCATGAGCACGTTATCACTGCCTGGTCCTGTCAATCAAAGTGCAGAGGGCGCGGCAGTTGCAGAGACAGCAGAGCCTCTAGGTGTAATGGTAACGCCCCTGTTGCTCCTAGAGTCTCATTTGCATATATTAAAACATCATATTTCTCAGCTATACAGGCACATATGAACATGGGACCAACACAGGTGTCTTCAGCTGCCAAGTGCCCATGTAACAGGTCAGCCAGTGTCATAGGTACTAATCTGGTCTTTAAATAATGGTGTACATTCGATAATTAATTTGTGAGATAACACCTTTGCAAAAAAATTTAGGAAGCGCAGCCAAGAAAAGTTACGTAGTCAGTTTGCATTCTCCAAGCTGACCCTGCTCACATGACCCATAATCCCCTGCGTGGCATACTGACCATGTCTGATGATGGAAGACCACCAGAAAGTGCTGATTGTGGACTGCCTCTGGACCACCAGGACCAAAATGTACACTATTTACAGCACGACCCTTCCATTATGTTTAGGCAACAAGTGTACCTCTAGAATAAAAGCTTGAATATATATACTCCCCCCAATATGGAGGCAGGTCTGCCTGTTCATATAGAAATACGTACTGAACAACAGGAACCTAATTTTTTTTTATGATTGCATTTAACTTATTTTTGGCTCAAAAATAATATTTTCAATTGGTCTTTATTAAAAATATTGAGCTGTTCAGTCACAAAGGGTTAACCGTCTTTCTAGCTGTGTGACTGGTACTTTCACTTTGTGCAGGTCATCTAATTACCCTTATCTGTAAACTACTGAGAGGTCATAAACACTTATTTAAGCCACAATCTTATCAGTAAGGTAAGGATTGAGCTTTAATGAGTGTTTATAAGGTCAGAGAGCAGAAATAAGAAGTCTGTCTGCTCCTCAGATGACGGAATTGAGAAAAAAATCCACAGGCAGCTAGTAGAGCATCTCAGCTCTGTACACAAAAAACGTTTCCATATTGTTAATAAAGACCAATTGAAAAAGTGATTTTTACGTCAAAATAAGTATAATGCAATCCAGCCTTTAAAGGAGTATTTTTGAATTTTTAATACTGATGGTCTATCCTAGCGATAGGTCATTGATATGAGATTGTCGGGGGTCCAACACCCTGCTCCCCCCCCCCCCCCAGTAGCTGTGGCAAGGGAAATACAGCTCTATCCATTATGTAGTGGACGGAGCTGGTTACACTGCAGTGAATGGGAGCAGTGCTGCAGTACCAGTTCCTTCCACTACACAACGGATGGCGCTACCCAGAAACATCTGATCGGAGGGGGTGTTGAACCTCAACCGCGCAGATATTAATGGCCATCAATAGTAAAACCTGGACAACCACTTTAAGCAAAAGGGGCGCCACCTTTGTCCATGGGCTGTGCCCAGTATTGCAGCTCAGCCCCATTCACTTGAGTTGGAATACCAGACGCGGCCCATGCACAAGGGTGGCACTATGCCATGTTTCTGTATTTTTAGGTAACCCCTTTAACCGTGCTCCGCTCTCACCATCTCAAATGAGAGTACATACAGAGAAGTTTCCGAAGGGAACATTCGTGGTGGAGTTTTCCAGGTCACAGAATATAAAGTAGCTGATCCCCGAGGCTTCCATTACAGGAGACAATAGGCCGACCTGAGAACACGACAGGGGGTCTGTTCACACTTCGGAAATTCTCCATGAGTCAATGAGCCTCTCTCTGAAACCAACGACAGCTCTGCCCAGGTGCAGAGGACAAAATAGATGTGTCCGTGCTGCAAAACTTCGGGAACTTCGGAAACTGCATATTATTGGCACCATCGGCTGAATTCAGCTGATCACTTGTCATTGTGCTCAAGCACCAGGGAGTCTTTTACTAAAAAGAAAAGACTCCCTGGTCGGCAGTTTAGTTGGTGGAGCAACGGGGGCGTTACCATTACACCTAGAGCCTCAGCTCTCTCTGTAACTGCACTTTGATTGACAGGACCAGGTGTGAGGATGTTTACACTGCCTGGTCCTGTCACTAAAAGTGCAGAGGACGTGGCAGTTGCAGAGAGAGCAGAGTCTCTAGGTGTAATGGTAACGCCCCAGTTTCTCCTACAGGCTCATTTACATATATTAAAACATCATTTTCTCAGCAATGAGGGCACATATGAACACGGGACCAATACAGATGTCTTCAGCTGCCAAGTGCCCATGTAACAGGTCAGCCAGTGTCATAGGTACAAAACTGCTGACAGATGCCCTTTAAGCAGCCGGGAGCAGAGTCATCTCTGATCCCGCCCACTGTAGAAAAGTACCAGTCGATGGGGAAGGAGGTGAAAGGCACTGTCAGACACATCTGGTGGAGAACAGAAGGATTGGACAAAAAATGTAATTCTCCTTTTTCTTCCACTACGTAACCTGTCGGGAGCTCCCCATACACATTAGACTCTGATCCAGTGGCCCCAAAAATGGAGCGTTCGGACGACCATATTCAAATGTATATGGGGAGTCTTTAGCCCTGCGTATGTTAAAGTTGCCACCGGATATCCTCCAGGCTGCTTACCGTAGATCAGGGGTGGGCAACCTTCGGCACTCCAGCTGTTGTGAAACTACAACTCCCAGCATGCACACTTCCTGTGCTCTTCTCAGAACTCTCACAGAATTGTATGTAGCATGCTGGGAATTGTAGTTTCACAACAGCTGGAGTGCCGTAAATTATATTCACCACTAACTGATGCTGCAGTGGGCTGGAGTTTACAAACTGCCTGTGACATGCATGCTGCTGTACCGGGCACATCCTGTAGCCTCTCCTGTGCCTTACATCTTTAACCCTGCAGCACCCTGCTCACAATTTGGAATTTTTTAGGACACTTAAAGGGAACCTGTCATCTCTGAAACACCCCCTGAACTAGAGTAAGAGATGTATAGTGTAAGTGATGCTGAATCCGAATATGTAAGCTTTATCTTCATACTCACTTCCATTCTGATGTTGTGCTCCCATAAACCAGCAGTAAAATGCACTCAGTGGACTCCAGTGCTCACTCACATAATGGAGAGGACTCAAAGAAGAGTCCACTGAGTGCATTTTACTTACTCGGTGGTAAACCAAGAAGCCCTATATCCACACACCAGCCTGGGTCTAATGTTCTTTACAGTCACTCTCAAGTTCCTTCCTTTAAAACGTAAGTAAATCCGTCTTAAGGAGAGAGGATTGACTATGACACCGAGTAATCTGACACTGATCCTAGGATAGAGGACCTGGCAGGACTGTACAGGAACCGCCACGAATGGTCTAATATGAATTAAATAGATGTGCTAAAGGACACGATGTGTCAGTGCTAGACTGGATTGCAACCTCCTATGCCAAGCAGATGCACCCTTGCTGTCTGTGAGTGGCAAGACATGGCATAGCTGTGAAAAGGAAAATACATACAATGCAACGGCACACTGCTAACCAGATAAAGCACAAAATGCCATAGAGATATGAAGTATTCTGGAGCTCATGCTATGCTTGTTTAGTAAATTAGAGATTCTTGGCAAATATATTTTGTACAAAATTATCTGGGCCCGTCCACCGAATCGTCCAGGTGATCTCTGTAGGACGGGAACCTAACACTATTTCCTACCTGTTATGTGCCAACCTAGCTGTGCATCGGGGATTAAGATCTGGCATAACGAGTGCCAAGACAAGCCAGGTGAGCTGTTTTTTTTGCCACACAAATATGGGCGAGTTCAGTTTCTGCAACATAATTGTTGTTTTTCTAGGGAACATGCCGCCCGTCCTAGTCATGTGATGAAGTGCATAATAAATGATGAGTGATAATACCGTATGGGCATCGTTATAATCTGAAAACGTGACGCAGAAATTTCAAACTATTAGAAGTTTGAGAATCTGCAATTACATGGCGCCCGTCCGCACGCGTCCACTAAGCCAGAGCCAGCCCTTCTTAAAGGGTTTGTGTCATCATAGACAATGGGGGCATATCGCTAGGATATGCCCCCATTGTCTTATAGGTGGGACCCGCACCTATATCCAGAACGGAGCCCTGAAAGTGAAGGCGCTGACTCGGCTATTTCAGTCGGCTCCATAGAAATGAATAGGAGCGGTGACCAGTCATGCGCGGTATGCTCCCACTCACTTCTATGGGGAGCCGGCTTGGTCCTCCAGCCGCCACTGTTCTGGATATAGGTGCGGGTCCCGCACCTATAAGACAATGGGGGTGTATCCTAGCAATATGACCCCATTGTCTATGATGAGATGACCTCTTTAAAGGTTCTTCTCTCTGGATTACAGAGGGTGATCCTGAACAGGAGACCCCCTTCCCCCTCTCTAGGGATAGGGATTGTTTTGTAGACAGCCCCTTTAAGTGAAAACACATTATAAGGCTACATTCACACGACCATGCCCTGTTTTGTGGTTCGCAAAACACAGATACCAGCCGTATGCGGAATACATAGGGCCTCGATTGCGGACAACAATAGGACAGGCTCTATTTTTTTTTTGCAGGACTGCAGAACGGAACTACTTTTGCGGCCCCACTGAAATTAATGGGTCCGTACACGTTCTGCGGATTGGATGCGGACCCATTCCTACGGTCGTCTGAATGAGCCCTAAAGCACTCTATGCAGGGAGGCGTACCCAGTTTTTCCTCGTTCTTGCCCTCTCTAGGAGCTTCTGGTGGAGTTCTTTGCCTATTCCGTTTCCAAAGTCTTTCACGATCCTGCAAGTCTTCTTATATTCTTCTTCATTCAGAAAGGGTTTTACTGCAAGAAAGAAACAGCCCGGGTCAGAGGGACACGGATCACTGGTTACTCATTGGTTCAGACCCAAAACAGACTATTTTTATGGTCCCAGTTTGTACAAAAACGTGCTCACAAGGATGCAATCTACAAGTGTCCCCGACCTGTCCCTAAACCCACCGAGCCAGCAAAGGCCAGGGGCCTGTGACTGCCTTCGGTGAAGTTTAAAGGGGTTATCCCATAATAGATTTAAAACAAAAATCGGACATCATATCCAGAACAAAAAATCTAGAACCAGCCCTGTACCTCACATGGATCCAGAGATCTCCCCATTCATTGCTCTGCTACATTTATCTCAAGCTCAGGGAATGTGTCCATTATCAGGGGATGTGTCCTTTCTGCTGCAGCTTACTCCCTATCACAGCTCAGGGTGTGTGTGTCCTTTCTGCTGTAACTGTCGCGGCTTCTAATAGTACATACGGATGGTGGAAGTTGATGAATGGAACTGAGCATGTGCGACCACCTCAGCAAAGGTGGACAAATAAGGGGGAAAAAAAACAAACAGCAGGTGGCGCTATACAGATACATTTTATAGGATAACTCTAATATACAACATTTTTCATATTCAGATCCAGGGGCCGATTTAAAAAATGTGCAAAGTGGAGTGCATGCAAATATGCCCCAAAAGAGTGGGATCCCACCCATAGTGACTCCAGGCACCCCAGGGACACCCCTCCCGGGGCCCTTCTATACTTCAAACTTCAAAGTTGTGGCATCTGCTAATCTATGGGGGGCGCCTTTCAGCCCCTGGAGGATCGGGAATAGCCTTAGCCTTATCTATGACCTTCTCCTGCCATCCCTTCACTGGATCCAGGGAGTTTAACGAGGTCATATATTGTCCCCTGCGGTGGCAGCTAACGGGTTAATGTAGCATTACAGTATATGGCGCACATGAAGGGTGAAGGGCTGACCACGGATGGATGGACAGGGTCTGCTTTTACATCACCACTCCCCATCCGGGCTCATACAGTGGGGTCCCAAGATGGGACCCCCTTATCTATGACGTCCTTAGGAAATCCTCCGCAGAGCGGGCGTCTTACACACTTTACCTGAGTCACAGTACTTAGACAAAGACTCCTCCAGGGAAGGGACGGGAAGAGGAGGGAGGGAGTCCTGGTACTGGAACGTCCGCTCTTCTACAGACCCGAACACGTGATTCTCCATGATCAGCAAAAGTCAAGCATCTGCAGGAAGAGACAGAGAGATCAATATGCACAGTGCCACCATGTGAGGTCTCATGATTGTGCTGTGCCAATATACAGAGGTGTACTGTACATAGGATGACGAGACATGTGACTCCATTATTACTTCCCCCTCCCTCCCGCTTCTTCATGGAAGATATTTAAAGGGGTCCTCTCACTCACTTCAGTAAGTGGCATTTATTATGTAGAGAAAGTTAATACAAGCCACTTAATAATGTATTGTCATTCTCTATATTGCTTCCTTTCCTGACTGGATTGATTTTTCCATCACATTACACACTGCTCATTTCCATGGTTACAGACCACCCTGCAATCCATCAGTGGTGGTCGTGCTTGCACACTACAGGGAAATTCACTGGCCTGTATGCGCTCCCATGGTCCCGGCCACCAGAGAGGCTGATGCTTTTTCCTATAGTGTGCAAGCACGACCACCACTGATGGATTGCAGGGTGCTCTGTAACCATGGAAACGAGCAGTGTATAATGTAATAGAAAAATTAATCCAGACAGCACAGGAAGCAATATGGACAATCACAATACATTAGTAAGTGTCTTGTATTAACTTTCTCTACATGATAAATGCTATTTACTGAAGTGAGACAACTCCTTTAATAGACCCATTCTCCTGCGCGTCCTACTGAAGTGTCTCCTAAGGCGTGTTCTTCCAGAGGAGCGGTCTCATCTGAGACAATTGCGCAGTATGCTCTCCATTCAGTTTTATGGGACTGAGGAAAATAGGTAAGTGCTGGCCCATAGAAGTGAATGGAGTGGTGCTTGCGCAGTATGCGCTCCGTTAATTTCTATGGGACTGCCGAAAATAGCCAAACACACTCACTCTGCTATTTTCGAACTCCCATAGAAATTAATGGGGGGCATGCCGCACATGTGCAGGGCATTTTCCTTTACTATCAGGGGCCAAGTTTACAGGCAGAGGTGCGGGTCTCAGGTAGGACTTGCATCGATCTGACTTTGATGACATATCCTGGTGTCAGGCCATCAACGTGACAGATGAAACAACCCCTTTAAAAAGGACCTTTCCCCTCTCATGACTTGTCTGTTTTAGTAACCATTCCTTTATTATTCCTGCTAGAAGTTTGGGAATGAATTACCAGCAGTTTGCAATGAAGGCCCATAAGGGTGTTACCAGTTAGCTATCTAATCAGTGCTGCCAGTGTCAGACTGTGCAGGGACACACCCCCAACTGGAGCTTCATTACAGACTGCTACCAATTCATTCATAAACTTCTAGTAGGAATAATAGAAGAAAGGCACAACATAGAGCTGTGTGAAAAGAGCTGGGAGTAGAAAGGGTTAAACCATACTAGCGTTAGGGGATTATGTAGCAAGAATGTGGCGGATAGAAAGCCAGTGGATTTACAGCCTAGCATCAGAGGGATTACTTCAAGAAGAGGTTAAATCATGCCGGTTGCTATGAAAACATAAGGGGCTTGAGGAATAGATGAAATGGAGAAGTGTAAAGCATGGTGGACAGAAGAGGGTATTTGGCACTAGGGGTTCTCCTTGTGTGCAAGAGCAGCGGGAACCAGTCTGCACAGGTCAGTGAACAGTAAAGAGTTATCCATATGAATGTCCACGAGGAGGACACAGGCGCCTCAGTGCAGGAACGGAGTCCAGACTCCTCCCCCAACTAAGGAAACGGTGCATTCCCAAATGCATTTACAATGATGCCTGTCTCTTGTCTTGCATCATGTCCTATTCCCCACTCACATCTAAAGCTGCATTTACTATGATACCAAACCTGCTGTGTGTGAATATACCCTAAGGGATCCATAGGGGGCGTCCTCCCTGCCTGGATCATATCTTACAGACCAAAAGGGTCCAAAGAAATCAGATAACCTCCATAGATATCCCTATGAGGAGGGCCAGGGAAAGTGCGGACCCCATACTGCCCCACCATACCCCTCCCAACCAAACTAGGGTACAGGACTGAGACCGGAGACCCGACAGGGGCCTAAAGACAGCACGGGGCCCAAAACTCTGATGGAAGCCCTGCGCACGATACACAGATCAGCCAAAACATTACAACTAGACGAGAAAAGAAAATTTCAGATTTGTCAAATTAGAAAAAAATAATAAATAAGATGTGTCCGAATCGAAGTTCCTCCAATAGCCCTGAAAATTGGTATGCAACACCCTCTAGTCTCCAAGGACTCCGATTTTTTTATTTTTTTAGGGAAAATAAATGTTCTCTTTTTGTTAATTTGTTTTTACTAATAAACCCCCCCTCCCCCGACTCTTGAACGCAGAGACGGCAGTAGCCAATAATGTCAGAGTGACACTGACATACACAGCTATGAGTAAGCACAGTGTTAACAAACACCAGGTTTAAAAAAAAAAAACCCAAAAAAAAACACCATGCCCTGGGGGGCGGGGGCAGGTGGTGTTAACCCCTAATAACTGGATGGTAATAACTCTGGAACGCTTTTACTAATCCAATTGATTCTGAGATTGTTTTCTCATGACACACTGTACTTCATGTTACTGGTAAATTTGAGTTGAGATGTTTTACCTTTAGTTATTAAAAAAATTCAACAGAAAATTTGGAAAATCTGCTCTTTTCTAAATTAGAATTTCTCTGCTTTTAAGACGGATAGTGATACCTCATTAAAAAATACTGTAGTTAGTACTTAACATTCCCCATTTGTCTACTTTATGTTGGCAACCTTTGGTAAATGTGATTTTAATTCTTTAGGATGTAAGGAGGCCTAAAATTTTAATAGCAATTTTTAGAAAATGTCCCCAAACCCACTTTTTGTAAAGACCAATTCAGTTATGAACTCACTTTGGGGGGGCTAAAAACGACAGCCCTCAAATTATTCAAAAATGATTTGACAAACTTTATTAACCCTTTATATGTTCCACAAGAATTAAAGGAAAACAGAGGTGAAATTTTTAAATTTTACTTTTTTTTTTTTAAATAGATTTCCATTTTAGCCCATTTTTTTCAGTAACAAAGCAAGGATTAACAGCAAAACAATATTTATTACCCTGATTCTGCAGGTTACAAAAACAAAAACTGTTGTATCTGCACATGGCAGGGCTCAGAAGGGAAGGAGCACCATACTGTTTTTGGAGGGCAGATTTTTGGGCTGGAATGGTTTTTGGGTGCCATATCACATTTGAAGAGACCATAAGGTATCTCTACAGTGAAAATTGCTTATAAGTGACGCCATTTTGGAAATTAAATTTTATTTATTATAAGGCCAAAATGACACGAGGTGAAATTAAATGTCTCAAGCTCATCCCCTTCCACAAACACAATGCACACTGGTATTGACAATTTACAATGGTAATAATGCAATGTGTGGGATGTAATGTGTTTGAACAACACTGTTGATGCAGAAATACGTATTCTTCACTGAAACATGATTATAAATTTACGTTACTGATGTGAAATGTGTTTGCTGCTGTGCCTATCCATCCATTATCTTGCCACAGTATATCCGTTCAGTAACTATATAACACACGGAGATATCCAATTATAAATGGAAAATCGAAACTGGTTTTTAGAGAAAAAAAAGTGGGCAATTCTTCATTGCGTTAAAAAAAATACTAGTTTCCAGAAGCTGAGCTGACAGTAACCTGCCTGCAAATAAACCTGATAGTGACCAGTTCTCACTCCCTTGTTCACTTTCCCTGATTACACCCCTTAATATAGTCCACATTCCCAAATATATCTCTCCTACCCTATACTGTTCCTATCACAGTATATCAGTGGGCTACAGTATGTCTGCTGCAGACTCTTTTATCAGACAGAGCCACAGTACATCATCCTTCCAGGTCACAAGTACCGTGCAGAATGGTGTTCTGCTCATTCTGTATAGGCACCTCCCTGCATGCTTCCCTCTTTATTCGCTGATCCAGGCCGTCAGCCTCTGCGCCAATCAGGGCCAGCCCTCCCACCTTTCCCAGTTTCCTTGTGGTCATCCTTCTTTTTCCTCCTTCGTGGTTCTGGCGACCAACATGGACAGTAAAAAGATGCTGCTAAAACAGGTGCAGAAAATGATAAATGAGATGGGTCTATCAGCCCACCCCCTTTCCCACCCACAGCACGCCGCCGTTTTTTTAGACCTGGTGTGAGCGGGGAAAAGTCGCAGATTGCAGCGCAAATAACCAAAAAGTGGCGTATATCTGTTAGTAAATGACCCCCTTAGTCCATACCTCCCAAGCATCCCGGATCTAGCGGGACAGTCCCGGATTGCAGTGGCTGTCCTGGTACGGGTGAGGCATGTCCTGGTTTATGGCAGCTGTCCCTGCGTCCATAGGACGCAGAGACAGTTGCCTGTATGGTAATCCCTCCCGCCCCCCTGCAGGCTCTCCATACCTCCCTGCCGCTCTCCAAACCTTCGGTCTGGGCGGGGCCGGCCGACAGCCATGCCTCTGCCCCCTCCAGACTAGAGAAGATGATGTCCTGCTGGTGATGGTGCTAGGAAGAAGGTATATGGTGTTTATTTTTCTCAACTTTCTGTGAGTGGCACAATATTGGCATATTACTGGGGGGCACAATGTGGGCATGTTACTGGGGGCACAATGTGGGCATATTACTGGGGGGCACATAACAGGGCATACTACTGGGGGCACATAACTGGGCATATTACTGGGAGCACATAACTGGGCATACTACTGGGAGCACATAACTGGGCATACTACTGGGGGCACATAACTGGGCATACTACTGGGGGCACATAACTGGGCATACTACTGGGGGCACAGCTGGCATACTACTGGGGGGCACAGCTGGGCATACTACTGGGGGGCACAGCTGGGCATACTACTGGGGGGCACAGCTGGGCATACTACTGGGCATATTACTGGGGGCACATAACTGGGCATACTACTGGGGGCACATCACTGGGCATACTACTGGGGGCACATAACTGGGGAATAATTACTATGTGGGGGCAGTAAGGGAACTGGGTGGGATTAGGTGTATAGTTATGTTTTGGGCGGAGTCAGAGGTGTGGCCTAGTGCCGAAGAAATTTGCAGCGGCGTTAAAATTTGTCCCTCTTTCTCCATTTCCAAAGTTGGGAGGTATGCATTAGTCTGTGACATGTTTAGAGAGGTGGTAAGTGTCACAACCTCTTGATGCCAGGACCCAAAGTTTTCCCAGAGCATCCCGCTCCCTCCGCCGACTTGTCTTGACAGCCGGGTTGTTATGACACAGAAAACGGCACTTTTAGAGCCTGTTCACGCGGAGCCTTTGTAAATGACCCCCAATATCTAGGACTGTGGCCTTATCATGAGGGCAGAACATGAACATCACCAGAGGTCGCACTACCCAGAACAGCAAAAATACTTCCCTTAGGGGATGTTCACGGATTTTGCAGGGGAATGGTGGTGCGGACAGCTGTGCCAAAATTTTGCCGGAAACCCACTGGCAAATGCTGAGGATCGCAGAGCAGGCTGAGGATATGCTTCGCGAGCCTCAGCACTACTTATCATTGAAACGAATGGGAAGTAGAAGGCCGGGGCTGCCAGCGGGCTTTCAGCGAGATTTCTGTGCATCTGTTCGCGCCAAAATTCCGCCGTATGAGCGGCCCCTAAGAGAAGTATTTTTAATTTTCTGGGAAAATGACGTGAGATGTCTGGTTATGTTTGTGTTCTGCCCTCATGATAAGCTTTTAATAGCGCCAAGAATTTCCTCATGTTGTGCTGTCACCACTTCCTCCAGCCCTGGACCAAAGTCCTAGAAAGTGACATTTCTGGTCAGGAGGTGGATGATTCCCTAGAATTTTTTGTATTTTTGTTGGCCTGGATTGGGTCCATTCCAGAAATGTATTTTCTGCCGGAGCGCCTCCTTACATTTTGCACTTATTCCCTTTGTGCTTATTATTTTGCAATTCTTTCACTCTGAGTGCATTGCTCCTGGAAACCATCACCAAGCAGGCTGCTGCTGCTGCTCTGACAGATATCCTGGGAAAAGACAAATAATCCATTCTAATCCTATAAAGAGCACATCCTATAACCTGAGGAGCAGAGCAGCCGCAGGCTACACCCCAGGCCCTGGCGCCCTCCGCTGATAAGACTGGTTAATGAAACATTTACAGAATTCAGTGGGGAGCGTGTCCCTGTGTCATGTGAACTCTGCCCCAGATATGAAGAGTAAACCCTGCACATGATTATTGTCTGGTTATTAATGTGTGCTACAGGCAACGTGTAAAATTCCTCCTAATTGTTGGTGGGCTCCAGTGTGCCCCCCTGTGACTAGATGTCCACATCGGTCCCTGCTCAGTACTAGATGCCCACGGCCAGTCCCTGCTCATGCTTAGATGTCCGCGGCCAGTCCATGCTCATGACTAGATGTCCACGGTCAGTCCCTGCTCATGGCTAGATGTCCGCGGCCAGTCCCGGCTCATGGCTAGATGTCCGCGGCCAGTCCCGGCTCATGGCTAGATGTCCGCGGCCAGTCCCGGCTCATGCTAGATGTCCGCGGCCGAGTCCCGGCTCATGGCTAGATGTCCGCGGCCAGTCCCTGCTCATGGCTAGATGTCCGCGGCCAGTCCCTGCTCATGGCTAGATGTCCGCGGCCAGTCCCTGCTCATGGCTAGATGTCCGCGGCCAGTCCCTGCTCATGGCTAGATGTCCCGCGGCCAGTCCCTGCTCATGGCTAGATGTCCGCGGCCAGTCCCTGCTCATGGCTAGATGTCCGCGGCCAGTCCCTGCTCATGGCTAGATGTCCGCGGCCAGTCCCGGCTCATGGCTAGATGTCCGCGGCCAGTCCCTGCTCATGGCTAGATGTCCGCGGCCAGTCCCTGCTCATGGCTAGATGTCCGCGGCCAGTCCCTGCTCATGGCTAGATGTCCGCGGGCCAGTCCCTGCTCATGGCTAGATGTCCGCGGCCAGTCCCTGCTCATGGCTAGATGTCCGCGGCCAGTCCCTGCTCATGGCTAGATGTCCGCGGCCAGTCCCTGCTCATGGCTAGATGTCCGCGGCCAGTCCCTGCTCATGGCTAGATGTTCGCGGCCAGTCCCTGCTCATGGCTAGATGTTCGCGGCCAGTCCCTGCTCATGGCTAGATGTTCGCGGCCAGTCCCTGCTCATGGCTAGATGCCCGCAGCCAGTCCATGCTCACAGATGCAAGCGGCCAGTCCATGCTCATGACTAGATTTCCACAGTCAGTCCCTGCTCATGCTTAGATGTCCGCGGCCAGTCCCTGCTCATGGCTAGATGTCCGCGGCCAGTCCCTGCTCATGGCTAGATGTCCGCGGCCAGTCCCTGCTCATGGCTAGATGTCCGCGGCCAGTCCAGGCTCATGGCTAGATGCAAGCGGCCAGTCCATGCTCATGACTAGATTTCCACAGTCAGTCCCTGCTCATGCTTAGATGTCCGCGGCCAGTCCCTGCTCATGGCTAGATGTCGCGGCCAGTCCCTGCTCATGGCTAGATGTCCGCGGCCAGTCCCTGCTCATGGCTAGATGTCCGCGGCCAGTCCAGGCTCATGGCTAGATGCCCGGCCCCCCCCGATGCCCGCGGCCAGTCCCGGCTCATGGCTAGATGCCCGCGGCCAGTCCGGCTCATGGCTAGATGCCCGCGGCCAGTCCCTGCTCATGGCTAGATGCCCGTGGCCAGTCCCGGCTCATAGATGCCCGCGGCCAGCCCCGGCTCATAGATGCCCGCGGCCAGCCCCGGCTCATAGATGCCCGCGGCCAGCCCCGGCTCATAGATGCCCGCGGCCAGCCCCGGCTCATAGATGCCCGCGGCCAGCCCCGGATCATAGATGCCCGCGGCCAGCCCCGGATCATAGATGCCCGCGGCCAGCCCCGGATCATAGATGCCCGCGGCCAGCCCCGGATCATAGATGCCCGCGGCCAGCCCCGGCTCATAGATGCCCGCGGCCAGCCCCGGCTCATAGATGCCCGCGGCCAGCCCCGGCTCATAGATGCCCGCGGCCAGCCCCGGCTCATAGATGCCCGCGGCCAGCCCCGGCTCATAGATGCCCGCGGCCAGCCCCTGCTCATAGATGCCCGCGGCCAGTCCCTGCTCATAGATGCCCGTGGCCAGTCCTGCTTGTGGTTAGACTATTCCTCATAATAACTTGATGCCCACAGCTTACATGTACCTAAGGCCTTATTCACAGGTCAGTGTTTCAGTCAGTGATTTCCATTAGTGATCTTGAGCCAAAACCAGGTGTGGCTCTAAATACAGAACAGGTGCAGATCTTTCCCTTATATCTTATCCCTGTGCAGTCTCCAAGCCTGGTTTTGGCTCACAATCACTGATGGAAATCACTGACCAAAACAATGATGTGTGAATAAGGCCTAAGGCTGACTTTTGTACGGCCACAGCATCACGTTTTTCACCACATGTTTGTCTTATTGATGTATTTCTGGTGCAGCAGGAAAATGTTATAAAAGATACAGATTTACAGTATTTTCGGATCTAACGCACAAAATCCTCGAACAGGGCATTTTACACGTGTTATATCCTGGTGCATGATGGGAGTAGTCATCAAAATTTATTTAAGATGTTTAATACAACCAAGTCACCTAAAAATAAACACTACACCAGTGACGTTGAGATCAGCATTGAGTGGAGTTGCCCATTAAGTCTAATCCACAACTAGCGCTACGGAAGACTCGCCTGTGAGACCATATAAATCCTCACTACAAACACCGCCCACCTCCCTCCGTTACGGCCACCGCGTCCCGTTACCTGTGCTTCAGGCTCCGGTGCGAACTCCGTCTGTAATGATCACCTATGCCCTGGATTATCTCCAGTTACCCAACACTACGGTACGCTACAGGGGACAAACTTCCTCAAAGTGTGGCGACTGGACACAGGGAATAGAACTGTCAAATGAGACTCCGCCCCCCTTGGGCGTGGTCATGTTCTACCATTGGAAGGTGGCTCCAGCTCATGTGATGGTAAACAATAGCGCTAGCCAATCAAAAGAAAGCATGCGAACGGCCATTTTTGAAAAGGGCAAAGTCCCGGTGCCAGCCTTGAAGAGGAACCAGTCACTCTATGTGAGCAGGTACATGGGATAAAGACTCCTTAGGACATGGTGGACGCGGTCCTGGGAGTCTCTGTGCTGTGCAGTGTCATTATGTGTAAAGTATTCTATGTATGTGACTTTACAGCTGTGTCTTTACAGCTGTGTTATGCATATGAGTTCTGCTTTACAGATGATGGATGCTTCTCAGCCCATTGTATGGGGCAAAACCTTCTGAGGGTATCTTATAGGTGTAATACTGCAATGTGGTCTGAAGTTGGGGGCTAAAAAGTGCAGCATGCAACGTAGTGCAGTATGCTTTGTCAGTCCTTGCTCCCATTAACAGCGCAAGCGCAGAGGCTCTGCTGCTGCCTTGCTCAGCGCAGCTGCCAACAGTGCATGCACTGCTACACTGCCTGATGTGAGCAGCGCATGCACAGTCTGCATCTGCACTGCTCAGGCAGCAGAAGCAGAGCCTTTGTGCTTGCGCCGACGGACAGCGCAATCAGTCAGCACCCTTGTGCGTGTTTATGTGTGGCAGTGGCATGCTGCACTTTTTGAGTATCCCCCACGCTGTAAGGTTTTCGATAAACTGCATGTATATATTGAAGGGTTGTGCAGTAATTTCCAGATCTCTGACTGGTGGGACCTGCATTGGTGATCATGCTTACCTGGTCCCCAGCTCATTTGCTCCGCGGCCTCCGCTGCTTGCCTCGGGTCCTTCCATGTAAACTTCCTGTTTGACGCCACTGCAGCCAATCACTGACTGCTGCTCCCCCTTGGTCATGTGACTCAAAGGGGAGCAGCGGTCATGTGATTGGCTGCAGCGGCGTCAAACTGGATGTTTACGTGACGGGATCTGAGATAAGCAGCGGAGACTGGGGATTGAATGAGCCAGGACCCAGTGTCAAGAATTGGGTACGGTAAGTATGATCACCAACACGGGTCCTGCCAGTCTGAGAGGTCTGGAAATTGCCGCGCAACCCCTTTAATGAGCTTATCCTATAGAAAAAAAAATCACCTATCCACAGCATAGAGGTGATCAATGTATGATCGCTGGGACCCCCACAATCACTAGAATAGGGGTCCCAAGCCTCCCCTTTGAACGGAGCAGTGGTCGTGCCACTCAATTCATTGTCTGTGGGACTGGCGGAGGTGGTGGGGGTCTCTAGTGGACTCCATGTGCATACATGACCACTGCTCCATTCATCATGGGGTCCCACAGGGACGTAGCTATAGGGGGTGCAGAGGTAGCAGTTTCTACCGGGCCCAGGAGCCTGAGGTGGGCCCCAAGACCTTTGTGCCGCATAAGAAGTCACCGGTATTTTAGAAAGTGCATGCTGGTCAAGTTATACCTCTGGCTGGAGGGAAGGGGTTAAGTCAAGAATTTGGCAGGATGGTGAGGGTGCCATTGCAATTTTTCACTCGGGCAGCATAAAGGCAATGTGCTTCCCTGCCCCTGACCACTAGGGGGCCCAAGCTGAACTCTTGCACCAGGGCCCATGAGTCTTTAGCTGCTCCCCCTGGGGTCCCAGCAATATTTTAGTGGGATAACCCCTTAAATGTGACTGGATGAGCCTCAGCTATTACCGTTCTGTACATAGTGCCTAGATTATGTCCATCAGAGCTGCGCTCTATCCTGAGGCATAGAGACTGGTTCCCAGTGGAAGCCTCTAGTTGTTCCCAATAGGAAAGTCCAGCCGCTCTATTGCTGAGAAGTCGGACACTACTAAAATGTTTGCAGTATTCACAAGCCGCGTGAGACAGCAGAGTAACTTACGTCCGCACTCTCTGTTTTTAGGTTTTTTTTTAAAGGATGGATAAGCTGGTGAACTGCTTCTATAAACAACCGAATGCCGTAACCCGATTGTTCTGCTTCCCCTGGGCTGGAGGAGGATCGCTGTTTTATGCGCAGTGGGGGCGCTTGATGGACGAGTCCGTAGAAGGTTTGTATGGCACATTATAGAACTATTCTACATAGAATTAACATACATATATAGTACATACCTTACATTACATATCCGGTGCTGATCGTGTTTTACTCCAGAGCTGCATTCACAATTCAAAGGGGTTTTCTAGGCTACAGATATTGATGATCTATCTTCAAGAGAGGTTATCACTATCAGATTGATGGGGGGGTCTGACATTTGGCACCCCATCGATCAGTTGTTTCGGGCAGCCGCAGCACTGGAAACTATACGGTGTACAGAATGCAGTGGGCGTGCCAGGGTACTGCAGCAAATCTCCCACTTGGGCGCTGCACTGCAGTATTCCTGTTCAAGAAACAGTACAGTGTATGGAGCGTTCTGATTCTGCTCCATACACTTTATACCTTCCGGCGCTGAGGCTGCCCAAAACAGCTGATCAGTTGGGTGTCAGACCCCCCCACCATCCAGAGGATAGGTCATCAATGTCTATAGCAAGGCAACAATAAGCTTGCTGACTGTTTCCATTAAACCTGTGAGTGCAGCTCTGGAGTATAATACAGGATGTAACTCGGGATCAGTACAGGATAAGTAATGTATGTACACAGTGACTGCACCAGCAGAATAGTGAGTGCAGCTCTGGAGTATAATACAGGATGTAACTCAGGATCAGTACAGGATAAGTAATGTATGTACACAGTGACTTCACCAGCAGAATAGTGAGTGCAGCTCTGGAGTATAATACAGGATGTAACTCACGATCAGTACAGGATAAGTAATGTAATGTATGTATACAGTGACTCCACCAGCAGAATAGTGAGTGCAGCTCTGGAGTATAATACAGGATGTAACTCAGGATCAGTACAGGATAAGTTATGTAATGTGTGTACACAGTGACTGCACCAGCAGAATAGTGAGTGCAGCTCTGGAGTATAATACAGGATGTAACTCACGATCAGTACAGGATAAGTAATGTATGTACACAGTGACTCCACCAGCAGAATAGTGAGTGCAGCTCTGGAGTATAATACAGGATGTAACTCAGGATCAGTACAGGATAAGTAATGTAATGTGTGTACACAGTGACTCCACTAGCAGAATAGTGAGTGCAGCTCTGGAGTATAATACAGGCTGTAACTCAGGATCAGTACAGGATAAGTAATGTATGTACACAGTGACTCCACTAGCAGAATAGTGAGTACAGCTCTGGAGTATAATACAGGCTGTAATTCAGGATCAGTGCAGGATAAGTAATGTATGTACACAGTGACTGCACCAGCAGAATAGTGAGTACAGCTCTGGAGTATAATACAGGATGTAACTCAGGATCAGTACAGAATAAGTAATGTATGTACACAGTGACTTCACCAGCAGAATAGTGAGTGCAGCTCTGGAGTATAATACAGGATGTAATTCAGGATCAGTACAGGATAAGTAATGTAATGTATGTACACAGTGACTGCACCAGCAGAATAGTGAGTGCAGCTCTGGAGTATAATACAGGATGTAACTCAGGATCAGTACAGGATAAATAATGTATGTACACAGTGACTGCACCAGCAGAATAGTGAGTGCAGCTCTGGAGTATAATACAGGCTGTAACTCAGGATCAGTACAGGATAAGTAATGTATGTACACAGTGACTTCACCAGCAGAATAGTGAGTGCAGCTCTGGAGTATAATACAGGATGTAACTCAGGATCAGTACTGAATAAGTAATGTAATGTATGTACACAGTGACTCCACTAGCAGAATAGTGAGTGCAGCTCTGGAGTATAATACAGGCTGTAATTCAGGATCAGTGCAGGATAAGTAATGTAATGTATGTACACAGTGACTTCACCAGCAGAATAGTGAGTGCAGCTCTGGAGTATAATACAGGATGTAACTCAGGATCAGTACAGGATAAGTAATGTAATGTATGTACACAGTGACTCCACTAGCAGAATAGTGAGTACAGCTCTGGAGTATAATACAGGCTGTAACTCAGGATCAGCACAGGATAAGTAAAAGGCAGATAAATCACACTTTCTTGCTTGTGCAAAAAGTTTATCCGACACACAGAGGCTATGTTGTAAAGCTTCCATATAAAGACTCATTCACACGGCCATATCCTTTTTTTCGGTCTGCAAATTGTGGATCTGCAAAACAATGATACTGGCCATGTGCGTTCCGCATTTTGCAGAACAAAAAGGCCAGCCCTGTGATAGAAATGCTTATTCTTGTCCGCAACTGTTCCGCAAATTACGGTCCGCAATGCACAAGCACTGGCCGTGTGAACTCCGTTTGCCAAAGTGGACATTTTGACTTGAATGGGTCTGCGATCTGCAACATGTGGCCAAAGATAGAACATGTTCTATATTTTTGCGGTGCGGAGGCACGGATGGGAAGCCCACGGAAGTGCTTTGTGGTGCTTCCATAGACTTCTAATCTGTGCCTCCACTCTCGGAGCAGATACGGTCGTGTGCAAGGGCCCTTATAGTGAATGGCTGCCTCCCTCTATTCTGGGGCCAGACACCTGCAAACTTTTTTTTTTTAAAGGGGTTCTCCGAGTTATATATATTGATGACGTATCCTCAGGATAGGTCATCAATATCAGATCGGCGGGGGTCCGATACCTGGCACCCCCGCCGATCAGCTGTTTGAAGAGGAGGCGCTCGCCGTATCAGCGCTGCTTTCTCTTCACTGTTTACATGCTGGCCGTAACGGGGTAGTGGTGAGTAGGTGTAATTACACCTCACCGCCCCATTCATTTCTATGGGAAGAATCACTTACATGTAAACAGTGGAGGATACGGCGCGCGCCTCCTCTTCAACCAACTGATCGGTGGGGGTGCTGGGTGTCGGACACCCGCCGATCTGATATTGATGACCTATCCTGAGGATATATATAACTCGGAGAACCCCTTTAACATAGTTGGAATACAGATGTTTTCAACATTATGGTTTTAATTCAGATTAATTATAATTAAGCATGTGCTATATTCTGTATTAGTACATTTTAGAACTATGGAGCAGCTGCCAGGGGCGTAACTAAAACTGACTGGGCCCCACAGCAAATTTTCGACAGGCTTCTTCCCCCCCTCCCCCCTGATATTGATGACCTATCTTGAGGACAGGTCATCAATAGTAAAAAGTTTTTTGTTTTTTTTTTATAAATAAGTATCTGTCTCGGTATCGGTGTCCTAAATATCTGGATAGGAGTAGTAGTGCTCTAATTATATATATATACACACACATTACTACTCCTATCCAGATATCTCCTATACACACAATAAGCAGATGTTGGCATACATACACAGACACCCACCATTAAATATATATATATACACACACACACACACACACACACACACACAGATAAACCCATATATACAGTATCTCACAAAAGTCAGTCCACCCCTCACATTTTTATAAATATTTTATTATATCTTTTCATGGGACAACACTTAAGATCTGACACTTAGATACAATGTACAGTAGTCAGTGTACAGCTTGTATAACAGTGTAAATTGGGTGTGTCCTCAAATTAACTCAACACACAGCCATTAATGTCTAAACTGCTGGCAACAAAAGTGAGTACACCCCTAAGTGACAATGGCCAAATTGTGCCTAATTAGCCATTTTCCCTCACCGGTGTCATGCGACTCATTAGTGTTACAAGGTCTCAGGTGTGAATGGGGGGGGGCAGGTTTGGTAAGTTTGGTATTATCGCTCTCATACTCTCTCATGCTGGTCACTGGAAGAACATGGCTCCTCATGGCAAAGAACTCTCTGAGGATCTGGAAAAAAAAAAAAGTTGGTCTACATAAAGATGTCCGAGGCAATAATATTGACAACACCCTGAAACTGAGCTGCAGCACGGTGACCTAGACCTTACAGCGGTTTAATAAGACAAGTTCCACATAGAACAGACCTCACCGTGGTCGACCAAAGAAGCTGAGTGCACGAGCTCAGTGTCATATCCAGAGGTTGTATGGGTGCTGCCAGCATCACTGCAGAAGTTACAGGGGTGGGAGGTCAGCCTGTCAGTGCTCAGACCATACGCCGCACACTGCATCACATTGGTCTGCATGGCTGTCGTCTCAGAAGTTTGCTGAAGACAAGCAGACTAAGGACATGGATTACTGGAACCACATCCTGCGGTCTGATGAGACCAAGAGAAACTTATTAGGTTCAGATGGTGTCAGGCGTGTGTGGTGACAACCAGGTGAGGAGTACAAAGACAAGTGTGTCCTGCCTACAGTCAAGCATGGTGGTGGAGTGTCATGGTTTGGGTCTGCCGGCTGTGGGGAGCTGCAGTTCATTGAGGGAACCATGAATGCCAACATCTACTATGACATATTGAAGTAGGGCACAATCCCCTCCCTTTCGGAGACTGGGCCGCAGGGCAGTACTCCAACATGATAACGACCCCAAACACCTCCAAGACAACCACTGCCTTGCTAAAGAAACTGAGGGTAAAGGTTCTGGACTGGCCGAGCATGTCTCCAGACCTAAACTCTATTGAGCATCTGTGGGGCATCCTCAAACGGAAGGTGGAGGAGCACAAAGTCTCTAACATCCACCAGCTCTGTGATATCATCATGGAGAAGATGAAGAGGATTCCATTGGCAACCTGTGAACTCCATACCCAAGAGAGTTAAGGCAGTGCTGGGAAATAATGGTGGCCACACAAAATATTGAAACTTTGGCCACAATTTGGCCATTTTCACTTAGGGGTGTACTCACTTTTGTTGGCAGCAGTTTAGACATTAATGGCTGTGTGTTAAGTTATTTTGAGGACACACCAAATTTACACTGATATACAAGCTGTAAACTGACTACTTTACATTGTATTAAAAGGGTCAGACCTTCAGGTTGCAGGTTCTCTGTTTTCCCCTGAGGTCTCTTGGAGGCTGAAGGACCTTTGGAATGCAGTAATGGTAGGCTAAAGGACCTTTGATCATGTGACAAGATGAGATCATCAAAGGTCCTCTAGCCCAGGGCTGGCCAACCTGAGGCTCTCCAGCTGTTGTAAAACTACAACTCCCACCATGCCCTGCTGTAGGATGATAGCTGTAGGCAGACTGGGCATGCTGGGAGTTGTAGTTTTGCAACAGCTGGAGAGCCGCAGGTTGGCCAGCCCTGCTCTAGCCTATCTTTACTGCATTCTAAGAGTCCTTCATACTGGTATGTACACCTTTTCTAGTACATTTCAGGCCAGGCCGAGCCTCCTTCAGATACAGTGACACCGGGGGTCCTGCCTAGCATGAATGGTACTTGAAAAGACACTGCTCCCGGGCCCCTGAGGCAGCTGCTTCCCCTGTAGTTACACCACTGGCAGCTGCCAAACTCCTAGTGCAGTACAGTATAAGGGCCCATTCACACAGCTGTATGGGGTCCGCACCTGTTCCGCAATTTTGCAGAACGGGTGTAGACCTATTCATTTCAATGGGGCTGCAAAAGATGCGGACAGCACACTGTGTGCTGACCGCATCCGTACTTCCGTTTTACGGTCCGGCAAAAAAATATAGAGCGTGTCCTATTCTTGTCGGACAAGAATAGGCATTTTCTATGAGAGTGGCAGCCATGTGCAAATTGCAGAACGCACACAGGATGGTATCTGTGTTTTGCGGACCGCAAAACACATACGGCCGCCTGAATGAGCCCTAACAGACAGATGCAGTGTATATGGAAAGAAGTTCATGTGCAGGGGTTTATTTTTTATTCTTTCATTCTTTTGTGTAGTGTATATCAATATCTATAGATCTATATTTTTCCTGAAATCCAGAATATTTTGTAACTCATCAGAAAGCTGTCAGTCAGTGGCAGTGGTGGGTTGTCAGCGGCAGTGGTGGTTCAGCGACAGTGTTGCTTGCGCTGCAGCTTGTGAATGCAAGGACTAATTCAAGACTTATTCCAGAACCTATTCGCACCCCCCTGCAGTAACCAGGCACGGCCACTGCACAGTCTATGGAGCTGTGTAATTCCAATGTCAGACCCTCGCCAGTCTGATTTCTAAGGATAGAACATTAGTAGTTAAAGGGGTTATCCGGGGATTTATATTGATGACCTATAGTGACAAGGCGGCTTGTCATCAACTTATTATCCGGGGACCCTTCTAACGCAAAGGGATTGCCCAAACAGAACTCCCTTTAAGCAAAAACTTAAAGGATTGTGCATGATTAGAAAAACATGGCTGCTTCCAGAAACAGTACCTCACCTGCACCCAGGTTGTGTATGGTAATGCAGCTAAGTCGCATTCACTTCAATGAAGCTGAGCAGCTATATCAGAAACAACCCATGGACAGCAGCCATGTTTTTCCAATCTGTTAAAGGGCATCTTTCAGCAGATTTGTATCTATGACACTGACTGACCTGTTAAATGTGCGCTTGGCAGCTGAAGACATCTGTGTTGGTCCCGTGTTCATATGTGCCTGCATTGCTGAGAAAAATGATGTTTTATTATATGCAACTGAGCCCCTAGGAGCAACAGGGGACTGGTGGCCATTCGGAATCCACATTCCATTTTGGGGAACCATGTTGCCATTCATCCGACCACAGTTTATTGCCACCAAAAAACGGACATGTGTGTTTTTGGCGTGGTGTCCACACAGACGCCGTCAGAAACTGCGATATGTGACCATTCGTGGTTTCATTTCATTAAATGGGGCTAAACTGTGAGCATGAAATCGAGTTGTAGAAACCTGAGGGGTCTGTGCTGCAGAATACATGGCGGATTTCCACCATGTGAACGAGGCCTAGCTGTATGAAAACTGTCTAAAACAGTAACTCGTTGTTGCCCATGGCGACCAATCACAGCGCAGCTTTCATTTTTCAAGAGCGGAATATGAAATGAAAGCTGCGCTGGGATTGGTTGCTATGGGCAACAGTTTTCCTTCTGACAGTTTCATAAATCTGTCCTATAGTAGGGCAAATGGGGACAGGCTCAGTCGAAATTAGCCCCGTGGGGAGGGGGCACCGGTTACATGCATGTAGGCCAAATTACATTACATTCTTACATATAAGAGGACATCATTACATTAGGCACAGACGGCATTGTTTACCAAAACTATCTGTGTTGCCCATAGCAACCAATCAGAGCTCCGCTTTCATGTCTTCAGCTGCTCTGGAAAAATGAAAGCTGTGCTCTGATAGGTTGCCACAGGCAACCAGCACATTTTTTGATAAATGAGGCCTACAGTGTTTAGAGCCAGGGCACTGGGTATGAGCTCCATGGAGAAGCCATTGTCTGTGTAACTTTATATCGACATTAAGAACTGGCATTTCTGCGGGGTAGGGAAGCTGGAGACGCTTTTCAAAGAGCTCTCTGGTGAAAGAACAGAATGACTCGGGCTCCGGGGGCCCAACATTAGCATAGGAAACAAAGGCAAGCCTCGGACTTGGCACCCTGTGCTCAGCATTGGTGTGCTGGTCACATCACATCTCTCTCCAGCAGAGAAGAAACCCTCTGTTTCCCAGTGAAAGGCATCTGCCGTATATCCTGCGGCTGGACACAATGCCAGCCTGTGTGACGCTGCCATTTGCAGCTCATGGTCTCAGGTCAAGATATGCAGTGTATTCAGTACAGAGCGTCTAGTGGGTCATAATACCTGCGAGCGGCAATGACTCATTCCACATCTCCTCGCCCCTAGGCCCGGAGTTGTCCTCTCCTGCTTCATTAGTTATCTGCAATTATCTATGTCAACCAGCTTTCCTGGAGTCCTGAAATGTAAATCTGTTTAGTTATGCAGCAGTAGGACAGTGGGGATATCGCTGTCTAAAGGCCCTTTTACACGGGCCGATTCTTCTCCCTGCCCGAGCGCCGATCAGCGATATCGGCTCTCGGGCAGGGAGCCTTTACACGGCCCGACGAATCGAGCGCCCGGCCGCATGAGTGATCGCTGTATCGCTCGTGCGGCCGGGAAGCTCCATACTGTCAGGCGCACATCGCCTGTTTACACAGGGCGATGTGCGCCCGACAGATTGGATCTTTTGGATCGTTCGTCGGCTGATTAGGGCCACTTTTACACGGGCCGATTATCGGCACTAGCGTTCCTAGGAACGAATTTTCGGCCGATAATCGGCCCGTGTAAAAGGACCTTTAACTAGCGGATCTGTCAGAATTTCACGGCAGCAAAATCCGTACCAAATGGTGCAAAATTTGTTGCTGAAATTCTTTAGGAAATGCTGCAGGTTTTCCTCAGATCTCGCCCTCTGCTCACGCACACAAATGTATTTTTTCTCCGTGTCCGTTTCGTTTTTTCTTGTGGCCCATATGCGAAACTATTCACTTTAATGGGGCAGCAAAAAATCGTGGCCACAGGGCTGTGCTATAAGAAAATAGAACATGTTCCATTATTGTCCGCATTACAGACAAGGTTGCGGAATGCACACAGCCGGTATCCATGTTTTTCGGATCTGCAATTTGCAGACCACAAAACAGCCAACGGTCGTATGCATGAGCCCTAACAAAGGGTGAAATCTGCAACATAAGGGCACGCCCACACATTTTTCGTACACCAAAATCCACCTAAAACAGGGATGTTCAATCTGCAGCCCTCCAGCTTTTGCAAAACTACAATTCCCAGCATGCCTAATAGCTGTAGGCTGTCCAGGCATACTGGGAGTAGTAGTTTTGCAACAGCTGGAGGACCACAGGTTGGGCATCCCTGACATAAAAAATCCACCATCCATTGTTTACAGTGAGAAATTCTCTCTGTAGTTCATGCAGAGCTTTTTTTTTTTTTTCTCTTTTCTCCATGAGAAAGAAAAAAAAAAGCTAAGGAGGGATAATTATCAAAACTGGTGTAAAGGAAAACGGCTTAGTTGCCCGTAGCAACCAATCAGATTCCGCCTTTTATTTTCCCAAGGAGCTCTGAAAAATGAAAGGTGGAATCTGATTGGTTGCTATGGGCATCTAAGCCAGGCTTCCTTTATACGAGTTTTGAAAAATCTTCCCCAATGTGTTCATTCTTCATGCGGCTTCCACACAGAAGTTCTCATGAGGAATTGATGGGAGGCCGAACTACTTCAGCTGGGCACATGGGAGCTGTTTTCCAGCAGAATAAAAGTGCTTTTCCTGGACATGTAATACACACACAGTGCACACAGGTATGTCTGGGATGTGACATGTAATACAGACACACAGTGCACACAGGTATGTCTGGGATGTGACATGTAATACACACACAGTACACACAGGTATGTCTGGGATGTGACATGTAATACAGACACACAGTGCACACAGGTATGTCTGGGATGTGACATGTAATACAGACACACAGTGCACACAGGTATGTCTGGGATGTGACATGTAATACACACACAGTGCACACAGGTATGTCTGGGATGTGACATGTAATACAGACACACAGTGCACACAGGTATGTCTGGGATGTGACATGTAATACAGACAGTGCACACAGGTATGTCTGGGATGTGACATGTAATACACACACAGTGCACACAGGTATGTCTGGGATGTGACATGTAATACAAACACACAGTGCACACAGGTATATCTGGGATGTGACATGTAATACACACACAGTGCACACAGGTATGTCTGGGATGTGACATGTAATACACACACAGTGCACACAGGTATGTCTGGGATGTGACATGTAATACAGACACACAGTGCACACAGGTATGTCTGGGATGTGACATGTAATACAGACACCAGTGCACACAGGTATGTCTGGGATGTGACATGTAATACAGACAGTGCACACAGGTATGTCTGGGATGTGACATGTAATACACACACACAGTGCACACGGGTATGTCTGGGATGTGACATGTAATACACACACACAGTGCACACGGGTATGTCTGGGATGTGACATGTAATACACACACACAGTGCACACAGGTATGTCTGGGATGTGACATGTAATACACACACACAGTGCACACAGGTATGTCTGGGATGTGACATGTAATACACACACACAGTGCACACAGGTATGTCTGGGATGTGACATGTAATACACACACACAGTGCACACAGGTATGTCTGGGATGTGACATGTAATACACACACAGTGCACACAGGTATGTCTGGGATGTGACATGTAATACACACACAGTACACACAGGTATGTCTGGGATGTGACATGTAATACAGACACACAGTGCACACAGGTATGTCTGGGATGTGACATGGAATACACACACAGTGCACACAGGTATGTCTGGGATGTGACATGTAATACAGACAGTGCACACAGGTATGTCTGGGATGTGACATGTAATACACACACACAGTGCACACAGGTATGTCTGGGATGTGACATGTAATACAGACACACAGTGCACACAGGTATGTCTGGGATGTGACATGTAATACACACACACAGTGCACACAGGTATGTCTGGGATGTGACATGTAATACACACACAGTGCACACAGGTATGTCTGGGATGTGACATGTAATACAGACACACAGTGCACACAGGTATGTCTGGGATGTGTCTGCAATCTTCTATGGGGCACTGCTCTTAGTTATATAGGTGAAAAACAGGTGAAAGATTCCGTTTAAGCCTCTCATACACATTAGATTAATGGTGGTCGGACACAGTGATTCGGTGTTACTGGTGAACGAGACGTCACTGGTGTAGTAAGAATCCACAGAGCTTACCTGAGCACCGTAGCCTCTTCAGACACTGATCAGCAGGGGGTGCCAGGAGTCAGACTTCCATCAATCAGACATTGATAACCGATCCTCAGGATAGGTCATCAGTATTTTACTCCTAGAAAACCTTTGACCCTTCCTATATAATTGGCCTTAGAGTGCCCATTCATGGTACAGTACCGCTGCAGACATCTCACTGGGTTACTCGTAACTGCGGGGTGCCCCTGTATTTCATATGGCAAGTACAGGTGCAGCCTGACAATAAGTAGTAACCCCCATGTGGATCCTGTAGCCGGACCGCACCGTGTATAGGCACACTGTGTGTGATTTATCTGACTACTTGTCTTTCCAGTCTGCGCCATCCGCCTTCCAGGAAGAGAGTCCCGGCATTTGGAGCCCTTTTCTCCAAGCATGGACCAAATAGTCGATGAAGTTGCTGCTGTATTGTTACCGCAACTGCAGGAAAAAAATTTTGCTTTTTTCGGCCACAGGTAAGTCGTTCAGATATCACATTCAATGAACTTATCAGAAGGAGCTTAGTGATGTTCATGGAGGATGGTATACTCTACTTGAGTCATTTTAATGGTTTGTTTCAGCTTTAAAGGGTATTAACCCTGAAGAGTCTGCCCCCGTATAGAAAGTGCTGCTGATCTGTTGTTTGGTGGCCAAAGTATATGGACCTCCCTCCTTGTTAGCGGGTTCAACCACAGCAGCCATTCTTAGAAGTTAAATATCTGGTAAATGTCAAATCGGTAGAAGTCCAACCCTTGGGACCTCCATTGGTCTTTTATATTTTGTGATTTCTGTACCCATTGCTCCCGCCTGTGGATATCTGTGATGGGTAGGCCAGGTATGCACACAGTCCACGGAGCAGGGTATCCCAATGCTCGACCATTGCGCTATACAGCTCCCCCCCACATGGACATTTTTTTAAAATGTGGTTACAAAAATGGTAGCAAAAATACATGAAAAAAGAAACCCATATTAAGACAGCCTTTGGCCTCATCCACATGATCGTATCCGTTTTAAGGTCTATTTTGCATGTCCTATTCTGGTCCACAAAGTGTGAACTGTGGACCCATTGAAGTCAATAGGTCCTCTAAAAAAAAAAAAAGAACGTCACACGGACCATTTGCAGAACGCAAAACAGATACCGTCGTTTGCATGAGGCCTTATAGCCTCAAAGGCAAGGACCAATTCCACTTAGTTCTCATGGCTCTAGGACGATGGATGTGCTGATCTTCACTATGTTGTATCTGTAATACAGTAATTGTATCTTGATGTTCCGAGCACTAGAGATATTTGAGAGACAGCAGTGATTATGGGGGCAGAGATTTTTACTTTTGAAGAACACTTCAGTCGTCCTCAGTTATGCAAGGATCAGTGTAGATTTAAAAAAAAAAAAAAGAGTAAACCTTAGTTAAGTGAATGGGAGCAGCGCTGCAATACTATTCACGTCCACTTTCCAGTATATGAAACTGCGCTGTGCAGTTCTGGAAAATTCCTTTAAACACCCCTTTAAAGAGAACCTTTCATGGGGTTATGGGAGAAAAAAACGTCTCACCTTCTCCCTGGCTGTGACGCTCTCCGCTGCAAGACCGCACTACAGCTTGGACCGCGCTACAGCTAAGGAGAAGGAGACACCCACTGAGAAACCCGGCCGTCTCCTTCTCCCTGTACCTATAATCTAAATTAACCTATTGGGCTCCGGAACGACTGGGTTTTTAGGGGAAAAAAAGTGCTGGCATCTATTGGGGCCATCCTATCTGGTAAGCATACCAGTTTGTAACTCATAATCCCATGAAAGGTCCTCTTTAAAGAGGACCTGTCCCCTCTCCTGACATGTCTGTTTTAATAGCTTCATACATTCCCCATGTAATAACAATTCTGGAGAATCTATTCTTATGTCTCTATGTTGTGCCATTCCTTTATTATTTGCACTAGAAGTTATGAATGAATCGCTAGCAGTCTGCAGTAAGGGTACAGAGGGGAGGTAACCAGTTGGGGGGGGTGTACCTGCACAATCTGAATATGGCAGCACTGATTGGCTAGAGTCAGTCTGTGCAGGTACACACCCCCAACTGGTTACCATCCCTCTGACTTCCTAGCAGTCTGCAGTAAGGGTACAGAGGGGAGGTAACCAGTTGGGGGTGTGTCCCTACACAGTCTGAACATGGCAGCACTGTTTGGCTAGAGTCAGACAGTGCAGGTACACACCCCCCAACTGGTTACCTCCCCTCTGACTTGCTAGCAGTCTGTAGTAAGGGTACATACAAAACTTCTAGTATAAATAATAAAGGAATGGCACAACATAGAGACATAAGAATAGATGCTCCAGACTTGTTATTACATGGGGAATGTATGACTCTATTAAAACAGACATGTCAGGAGAGGTGAAAGGTCCTCTTTAAGTGGATATAATCCTAGAGGGTATAAATGGCAGTGTCCCCTTATGATTTGGCCACAAATGGCTGCCATGGGTGTGTTTTGGCCACAGGGTCATTGTAAATGTGTTTTCTCGCCGTATGCGGCAGTGTTACAGGACTGTGTCAGCTCATCATCCAGAGCACATGAAGTCTTCATCTATTTAACAGAATAAAACCGCATTGTGCGATTAACTCCGGCGGGAGCTTGTGCTGCAGATGGCAGGATTATTTCTGCTGTTCCTCTGTGTCCATTGTTAGTAACTGCCCATGGTACATCACGTTTACCACGTTCCCGACAGTCGGAGCATTTATGATTTGTTTTCTTTTTCTTCACAGCTTTGGGTCCTTCTCTAGTTTTGCTACCGCAGTTAGACTTAAGGAGAAGTATGGCCTGGAGCCCGTGCATCTGTTCGAGTCTGGAGCGCCTGCCCCTCATGTGAGTCTTAGGGGATGTTCACACACAGTACATCTGTTGCAAAAAATTCTACAACTAAAAATTCTTTCAATTCATCTGACTGGGGATGTTTGTGCATCGTGTGCACAGATTTCTGCAAGCTACATTCAGATGGATGGGACGGTAGCAGATATTTCTGCCACAAATCTGCCTTACCTGCACAGCGGATGAGGTGCTCCAGAACAGCTGATGGGCGGGGGTGTCAGACCGCCTTGTTCTGAGCATAGGCCATCATTTGTAAAGAGTTGGGAACCTCTGTAAGATGGTAGGGGGTTCTTGCAATGCATAACCCTAAAAAACATAGACAAATAATATTTCTGCTCTTTGTAGGACACATGTCGTTACTCATCTCAAAAAAAATCCAAGCTGAACGATGAAGAATTTCTGAAGTGGTTGTCTACCGCGGGGGGAACGCCGCCTGAAATTCTGGGGAACAAGGAAGCAATGCAGCTCTTCCTCCCGCCGCTGAAAGCTGATCTGAGAGTTGTCGATAGCTATGTGTGAGTTCTTATACTGTAGTGTCCCCCAAAGTTCCCTTATGTAGTTTAGTTTAAAACCTGTTTCCAGATGTTAGCTGAAAGTCTATGGAAAAACAGGGCCTCATGGTGTATTTTTCCCAGTTGTTGGTGTTTTTTTTTTTTTTCCAAACTGCAGCCGAAGCTTTTGCCATTTTTTTTTTCTGGCAGTTTTTCATCCCCTTCTCTATAGGGGGAAAAACTGTCTGAACAACAACACCATTCAAATATGTGTTTGCAAAAAATACTAAAAACCACATAAAGTATGGAAAAAATGAAAGTGAACAAAGGCAGAGCAAAAGCGGGCCCTTAAAGGGGTTGTCTCACTTCAGTAAGTGGCATTTATCGTGTAGATAAAGTTAATACAAGACACTAATGTATTGTGATTATCCATATTGCTTCCTTTGCTGGCTGGATTCATTTTCCCATCACATTATACACTGCTCGTTTCCATGGTTACAGACCACCCTGCGATCCATCAGTGGTGGTCGTGCTTGCACAATATAGGAAAAAGCACTACCCTATTTGCTGCTATTTGATGGTCCCGGCCGCCAGAGAGGCTGACGATTTTTCCTAGAGTGTGCAAGTACGACCACCGCTGATGGATTGCAGGGTGGTCTGTAACCATGGAAACGAGCAGTGTACAATGTGATGGAAAAATGAATCCAGCCAGCAAAGGAGGCAATATGGAGAATCACAATACATTAGTAAGTGGCTTATATTCACTTTCTCTACATGATAAATGCCACTTACTTAAGGCTAATTTCACACTAGCGTTTTATAATTCCGGTATTGAGTTCCGTCATAGGGGCTCAATACCAGAATAAAACGCTTCAGTTTTGTCCCCATTCATTGTCAATGGGGGCAAAACTGAACTGAAGACAACGGAGCGCTCCTAGAAGCATTCCGTTCTGTCTTCAGACCGGAGAACAAATCGCAGCATGCTGCGGTTTGCTCTCCAGTCCAGGCATCCGCACCAAGACGGATCCGGAATAACCCTCAATTAAAGTCAATGGGGACAGATCCGTTTGGTGTGATACAATGGTGAACAGATCCGTCCTCCATTGACTTTCAATGGAGTTCATGACGGATCCGTCACATACACACAATACACACATACAGACATACACACAGACATACACATATACAGACATACACATAAACATACACAGACATATACACATACATACTTACATGCTCCCGGCAGGTCTCCACAGCGCAGGAGGAGCAGGACGGCGCACACATAGGACGATTCCACCCAGCGCCCAGCAGAGGGCGCTGTGGGGAATCGTCCTATGTGCGCGCCGTCCTGCTCCTCCTGCACTGTGGAGACCTGCCGGGAGCATGTAAGTATGTATGTGTATTTGTATGTGTGTATATGTGTGTGTGTATGTACTGTGTGGGGCTGGAGCGCGGTTCCGGCCCCACACATGTCCCTGCGGCAGCCCGGATCCGGTGGCACTCTTCACCTGCCGGATCCGAGCTGCCGCTAGTGTAAAGTAGCCTAAGTGACACTACCCCTTTAACGTGATTGTAATTGTGTCATTATATGTCACCATTATAGATACTTAGTATGAATGATCTTTCTGACTCTGCAGCTATGATAAGCCAGCCTCTCCTCCCCTTTCTTGTGGCCTGACGTGTTTCTATGGGACAGAGGACATCCCTCGTGACTTGGCTGGTAAGTTTGCCTGGTGGTTGGCTACAGTACAAGGCTATGTCCACCTTTCCAACCATTTTTTATTGCTAAAATGAACCATTTTGTGTTCATAGCCCCTATGCAGACCTATGTGTCTCCATGGTTACCAACTTTAAAAGAAAAGGGAAAAATAAATAAATATATATATATATATTCGTTCGTTATTGATGACCTATCCTCAGGCTAAGCCATCAATATCTGATCGGTGGGGGTCAGACTTCTGACACCCCCCACCGATCAGCTCTTTGAAATGGTCGGTGAGCACACCAAGCACAGCTCCGTACATTGGATAGTGGCTGTGCTTGGCATTGCAGCCCAGGCCCATTCACTTGTATAGCACTAAGCTGCAAATAGACCATGTGACTAATGAACATGAAATCATAGGCCTAAGAAAACTCGCACGGCCTCTTCATACAGATGAAAGGTAGGGATGCCGGGAGTTGGACACCACCGATCCGTTGTTGCTGACCTATCCTGAGGATAGGTCATCAATAAAAACTGTAGTCTTTGGGTAAGGAATGTGATGGCTTACCTCCGGCACTCCAGCTGTGGTGCAACTACAACTCCCAGCATGCTCCATTCATTTCTATGGAGTTCTGAAAACAGCCAAGCACGTGTGCATCTCGGGAGTTGTAGTTTTACCACGGCTGAATGGCCGGAGGTTTGCCATCACAGGTCCATAGCTTGGCCAAAGTGGTGGGATGAACATACCTCATACAGCAATCAATGTCATCATCCCATCATTGCGTATTTTTGGGGGCAGAACCCTGGAATACTAAACTGTAAAATGTAAGTGTTGAACTTACTTATTCCTTGTGTTTTTTGCTTACAGTTTGGAAGGATCTCACAAGTGGAGACTTCAACATTCACATGCTGCCAGGGGGGCATTTCTACTTAAAGGACCCACAAAATGAGGCATCGCTAATGACCTACATGTCAAAATATTTAGAAGTGACAGGAATTAGCTATTTTTAAAGTTTATCTTTCATGACTGAAAACTACAGGACTTTCACTGTAAAGGGTAAATCCAGTGAAATCATCCTCTGATCTGTCATAGAAAAGTGATGTCTGATCGTTGACCACCACAGCCTTCCGTGAATAAAGGTGCTCTACAGAGTCCTTAAAGAAGAACTCCCGACAAAAATTTTATTCCATGTCCTGTTAGAAATGTACATGATATAATCTGTAGTGAATGTCATTTTCTTACCAGTGTCTGAATTTTTGACTTCTATCATCCTGAAGTTTCTTATCTGTGTCATGTGACCAGCAATTAGACCCACCAACTCACACAAAGACTTGTGTGTGGACAGGAAGTCTAATTCTCTATGTATTCCTATGAGACTGAAAGTGAGGCTCCCATAGGAATGAATAGAGCAGTTACTGGCTTTCTGTCCTGGGTCAGTTGGAGGTCAGGGAGTTGGTCACATGACCCAGCTACAATAAGGAGAGAGGTTTTTACTCACAGAAACAGTCACTGATAAGAAGATGACATTCACTACAGATTATATCATGCACCTTTCTAACAGGTCAGAGAATAAAAAATTTTGCGGGAGTTCTTCTTTAAAGGGAAGCTGTCACATTGAACATGGCATCTGAGCTGCAGGCAGCAGGTTATAGAGCAGGAGGAGCTGAGCAGATTGATATATAGTTTTATGGGAAAAGATTCATTAAAACTTGTATATTATTCATTTATATCTCTGTTTATTTCCTCTATGACTGTGTATACACAGATAGCTGTCAATCACTGATAGGACCGCCTCCTGGACTTCAAAGCCCAGAACCAGCGGGAATTTAAATGAATAAAATACAAGTTTTACTGAATCTTTTCCCCTAAAATTATACATCACTCTGCTCAGCTCCTCCTGCTCTATAACTTGCTGCCTACAGATTACTTTGCATTTTCATGTTGACTTGTTCCCTTTAAATCCCTAAGCACAAGGTCTCATGCACAAGACCGTTGGTCCACAATACACGGGCACTGGCCGTGTGCACCCCGCATCACGTATGCGGACCCATTCACTTGAATAGATCTGCAATCCGGAAGGTCGGTGCAGAATGGAGCATGGAAGCACCACAGAGTGCTACTGTGGGGTTTCTGTCCGTGCCTCCATACCGCAAAAAAGTAGACGGTACTGCGGACCATCGGATGCAGATTGCGGACCCCATTCAAGTGAATGGGTCCACATGTGGCGGCCCTGTGGTCTGTGCCCGTGCATTGTGGTCAAACTAAGGCTACTTTCACACTAGTGTTTTAAGTTTTCCGGTATTGAGATCCGTCATAGGGGATCAATACCGGAAAAAAACGCTTCCGTTTTGTCCCCATTCATTGTCAATGGTGACAAAACTGAACTGAATAGAATGGAGTGCTCCAAAATACATTCCGTTTCGTTTGGTTGCGTTCCCATACCGGAGAGCAAACCGCAACATGTTATAGTTTGCTTTCCGTCCTGGAAGACGGATCCGTCATGACCCCCAATGCAAGTCAATCTGACACGATCTGGCACAATAAAAACCGGATCCGTCCTCCATTGACTTTTAATGGAGTTAATGACGGATCCGTCTCGACAATGTTAAAGATAATACAACCGGATTCGTTCATAACGGATGCAGACGGTTGTATTATCAGAACGGAAGCGTTTTTGCTGAACCATGGCGGATCTAGCTATAACGCTAATGTGAAAGTAGCCTAATGTGGGGCATGGCCTGTATTTCATGTTTGTTTTTTTTTGTGCACTATGAGGCACATTTCTAGTGCATATTGCTAATTAAATATTCATTGTGTCCGATTTTTAATGACAGAGCTTTCAAGGTGGTTTGAGGTGAGATCACAGACACCATGAATGATCGGTTTCCATGTACTGTAATAATGACTTTCCAGAGGATCAATCTGATTGGGTTTTCCCTTTAAAATTCTAATCTTGGCCAGTGGATCACATTGATTTTAAATGTATTAAAATCACTTATAATTTTGGCTACATGCAAATAATTTGATTTCCTTTAAAAAAAAAAAAAAAAAAAGTGTTATATTTTGGACGTGTTAAAAAGGTGCCTGAAATGTTCTGTACAGTTTTATAGATGTAGGATCCGACTAATGTGCCAAACAGCAATGTAACTTTATGCTCACTGGTCCCTAAGGTTCTGCATTCCCCCAGTCGGACCTGGGGTTGAGCGAATCGGGTTCGGATTACTGTATCTGAACCTGATTCTTTTAAAAACTGCATTAAGAATATCGGCTCCGTCCTACTGTAAAATGCATTGCCTCTGCGGAGTTCTTTCCGAAGTTTCGTTAATGAGGCACAAAGCCTAGTTCAGCTTCGTATTTTGAAGTAAGTCTCGCAATATTTGCTGAAACTTCGAGAAAGACCTCCGCCGAGGCAATACACTTTACAGCAATATGGAGCCGATATCCTTAACGTAGTTTTTTTAACGTTTAACTGCCGTTTCACTTTTTTTATCCCCTAATGGTATAGTACACTCTGCTGTATAACTGCTTTTGTGCTTTAAAATGTTATCATTTTCAGTTTTACCTGCTAATAACCCCCACAGATGCATGCTACTTTCCTATTCAGCAGCTCTCATCTCAGAGTGTTGCCATGTGCAGGTCGTCTCTAAATAGAAGACGGATGATCTCTGGGGGGAGGAGCTCAGTCCTGAGTGCCTGGTGCTGGGCTGAGGCAAGAAAGTGGAGGGGGAGGGCCTACTTTACAGGCTGATATCTACTGAATGCTACCAGCTAGAAACATGCAACTTAATTTTGTTTGAAAAGATGACAGTCCAGGCATTCAAGACCAAAATGAGAGCTCTAGTCCAAGCAACAGAGGAGAAATCATTGTTAGAATCGAGTTGGGAATAATTTTGAAGTAAAATCTGCTTATACTTTTATTTTCAGCTTCATTCACAGCATCCCGATTTCTATGAGTGATATCTCCCCTGGTACTGAACAGATTTATGTCATTTTGGTTTTGTCTTAAACCCTGAAATGTCCATATTTCTAGCTGGTACCAAACCAGAGATATGAGCAGCTAAAGCAGGCTCCCCCCCTCCCTGTCAGTGTGAAAGATAATGAGGGACAAGTGACTATTAAGAGATTAATACAAATGCTTACTGATTTCATGTAACGCAGGGCTTGTCTCTGGTTAGCTGTATATGAAAGGATATACACTGCTCTGGGGTAGTGGGGGGGAGATTATCTGCATCTGATTGGTCTTGTCTGTCTCTGGTTAGCTGTATGTGAGAGGATACACACTGCTCTGGGGTAGTGGGGGAAGTTATCTGCATCTGATTGGTCTTGTCTGTCTATGGTTAGCTGTATGTGAGAGGATACACACTGCTCTGGGGTAGTGGGGGAAGTTATCTGCCATCTGATTGGTCTTGTCTGTCTCTGGTTAGCTGTATGTGAGAGGATACACACTGCTCTTGGGTAGTGGGGGAGGTTATCTGCATTATGATTGGTACTGCTAGTCCATGTGAGGAGAGCAAGGGCTTATGGGAAGTGAGGGAAATACAGGATGGCCTCAAGGACAGGGCAAAGATCACCACAGGAAGTGCAGCAGAGGCCATTTTAGGAAGATGCTGAAATAGAGGCACAGAGAAATAGGGGTTGCTAAGGGCTGAATACAGACATCAGAAAGGTAAAAGTAACTGAAAAAATACAGCTTCAAGAATATGTGCCCTTCCATTTTTGGTAGTGAATTGGCAGTTACACTTTAAAGAATCAGGTTCGGATACAGGTATCCAAACCCAATTTGCTCAACCCTACAGTCGGTGTTTGGTCAGTGATTGGGAGCCAAAAACAGGAGTGGATCCTTTGCCAAGATAAGGAATAATGGAAATATTTGAACCTGGGTTTCTGACCTGCACCTGGTTTTTGGCTCACACTGACGTGTGAATGAGGCCTTACAGAGCAGTGGCCGGCCGTGTACCATCACATTGTGCCTCACAGGGACACTTCATTCTCCCATAGAAGCAATGCTTGTAGCAAAGAATAGACATAATTCAACCTGTTTTGAAACATACCATCATTCATTTTTATATTATATATGTTCTGGTTTGGGAGCATTCCCGTGGCCACATTTTTCAGCTGTTATGTCTGTATATCCCTCATATATATCCCTCACATACAGTGTTTTGGGGTCTTTATGTGGTTTTGTACTGTACAGGTTCCCAACCTGTTGTACCTTGTGAGTCATATATTTCAGTGATGGTTGGGAGCTGCATTCATTAAATACAGAAAAACACGAAATTTTGAATTTGATATTTCTCTGTAATATTTGACCCTCGTATTGTAAAAATATTCTCCATAGAAACAACGCTCTCGAAAAAGTCTGAGATGATTCGTGTTTTCTCCCCCAAGTGCTACAAAAGTGCCCGTGTTCTCACTCAGATGCAGTCTAATCTAAGCTCCCTCCAAAAGTAGAAGGGTCTTGACCGACCCCAACCCTCTGAGTCAGAAGGCTCTGCAGGTCCGAAACAAGTCACAGAGCATTGGGAAATCCATCTGTGTTCTGGAGTCTCCATAGACTACCACCCGACATAATGGTGTCAAGCGGGTGACCCAAAGTCATGTAGAGGTAGCAATCTAGCCTGCATATACAAAGATCTGAACTAGGGCTGAAACGATTACTTCATGTAATCGAGTAATTCGACACAAAAAAATCCTCGATGCTAATTTTTTGCATCGAGGATTCGTTTGTGCCATGTGACCATGGAGTGGGAGTGAAGCGCTTGCTATTACTCACCGCTCCGTGGTCACCCGCAGGTCCCACCACGCTGCACTGTAATGTATCCTGACGCATCGTCAGGTCATTATGACCTGACACTGTGTGACGACACACATGTGCACCACAGGGAGAAGAAGATGGAGAAGCTGTGGAGCGGCCCCCCTACAGGAAAGGTAAGTACTGGTGCTGGGGACATGGCTAGGAGGGGGAGCTGGTGGCACTGAGGGGGGGCAGCTGGTGGCACTGAGGGGGGAAGCTGGTGGCACTGAGGGGGGCAGCTGGTGGCACTGAGGGGGCAGCTGATGGCACTAGGGAGGAGCCTAATGGCACGGGAGGGCTGATGAGTTTTTATAAAGAAAAATGTTCTTTTAATTAGTCTTTTGTTATTAGAGTACTCGATTAAAAGTTGGATTAACCGATAGAATACTCGATTACAAAAATAGTCGATAGCTGCAGCCCTAATCTGAACCACCATGTGTGTAATGCACCATTTTCATTATGCTTTATGAGGAGGGGGGGAGAAGGTCGAAGCAAACCTGCCATTTGTCTAGGGTTTGGCTCTCGCACCTACAGCACTAAAAACTAGGCTTGTGGTACATAGAAACATAGAAGATTGACGGCAGAAAAAGACCACCTGGTCCATCTAGTCTGCCCTTTTATTATCCTTTTATTGTTATCTTAGGATAGATACATGTTTATCCCAGGCATGTTTAACCCCTTCACCCCCAGCGCCGTACATGTACGGTGCTGGGGCGATGCGGGCACATGGCGCCCGCTCGCGGGTGCGGCGGGCGTCATGGCCGGCAAGTCTCTGCTGTTTCTAACAGCAGAGACTTGCCGCTACCTACTGTGTCGGCGGCGTCTTTCCGGGGTGACTAGATGCCGTGATCACACGTGATCACGGCATCTAGTTGCGTCTAAAACCCGGAAGCGAACGCTTGGCCAATCGGGGTGTCTGTACACCATATGAAAACTGTAATCCTCGCTGGTGAGGATTACAGTTTTCAAGTGCAATTCTTATTCTGGCCACTAGATGGCAGGCCAGGATAAGAAATGAGCAATTCATGGCTTTCTGAGTCTATAAAACCCAGAATTGCTCATAAAGAAAAAAAAAAAGCCACATATATAAGCCCATATTTGGCTTTCTAATAGTAAAAAAAAATTAAAAAAAATGTTAAAAAATATAAAAAATAAAAAGATGTAAAAGTTCAAATCACCCCCCTTTCCGTATAAGTAAAAATAAATACCTAAATAACAATAAATATAGACATCATGGGTATAACCGTGACCGAAAACGCCCGTACTTTTAAAATATATAAAAAAATTCCATACGGCGAATTGTGTGGCGGAAAAAAGCGTCCAAATGGGCGATTTGCCGTTTTTTGTCGCTTTTTTTTCCTAAAAAAAATTAAATAAAAAGTGATCAAAAAGTCATACACACCCCAGAATGGTATCAATAAAAACTTCAGATCGTTCCCGCAAAAAATGAGCCCCATACAGCTCTGTAACATAAATACCAAAAGTTATAGGGGTCAAGATTTGACAAGGAAAAAAAAAAAAAAAAGGGCAACTTTCTAATTATTTTATCACTATGAAACGCAGGAAAAACTATACATATTAGGTATTGACCAGTAGAATGAAAGTAACGGATCAGTTTTAATGCACATCGAACGCTGTAAATAAGAAACCCGTAGAACTGTAGCGGAATAGCGTTTTCTTTGCAATTTCACCCGGTTTGGAATTTTTTTCCCGCTTCCCACTACACCGTATGCAAATATTAAATGGTGGCGTGGAAAGCACAACTTGTCCGCAAAAAACAAGCCCTCATACAGCTATGTGAACAGAAAAATAAAAGAGTTATGGCTGTTTGAAGGCAGGGAGCGCAAAACGAAAATGCAGAACCGAAAAAAGCTCGGGGTGAAGGGGTTTTAAATTCAGTTACTGTGGAATCACAGTACAAGTGGTTAAGAACCATGCACCTGTGTAGTCCTGACAACTCTTCCCTCCACCGCCAGATTTTTATTTACCTAGGAGATTGAATAAAACAGTTCATCTGCATCACACCATGACAACCAGCTGTACTTCACCCCAAACTTTATAGGAGGACGA